>CAUYSK010103111.1:0-59815 GCA_963575035.1 Avahi laniger
CTCAGGCTGGTTTCTAACTCCTGAGCTCAAACAATCCGCCTGCCTCGGCCTCCCAGAGAACTAGGATTACAGGCGTGAGCCACTGCGCCCGGCCCTCCTTGATATTTTTTGCCAGATTACCCTCTTCAGTACCTTAAGATACAGTCAAAATATAGCCCTTCACAAATGAACAGAAACTTTTCAAAAGAAGACAGAATAATGGCCAGCAAACATATAAAAAAATGCTGAACATCTCTAATCATTAGAGAAATGCAAATCAAAACTGCAATGAGATATCACCTAACCCCAGTGAGATTGGCCTCTATCAAAAAATCCCAAAACAACAAATGCTGACAAGGATGTGGAGAGACAGGAACACTCTTACACTGCTGGTGGGACTGCAAATTAGTGCAACCTCTGTGGAAAAGAATTTGGAGATACCTCAAAGAGCTAAAAATAGAAATACCATTCAACCTAGCAATAGCACTATTAGACATCTACCCAAAAGAGCAAAAGGCATTCTATAATAAAGACATCTTCACCTAAATGTTTATGGCAGCACAATCCACTATTGCAAGGATGTGGAAACAGCCCAAGTGCCCGTCAATTCATGAGTGGATTATTAAAATTTGATATATGAAAACAATGGAGTACTACTCAATAATAAGAAATGACTGTTATCTAGCATCTCTTATATTTTCCTGGATAGAACTTGAGCCCATAATCCGAAGTGAGGTATCACAAGATCGGAAGAATAGTCTCCGCATGTACTCACCATCACATTGGCACTGACTGATCAACACTAAGGTGCTCACACGATAGTAATATTCTCCAGGGATTAGGAGGTTGAGGGGGATAAACTCACAACTAATGAACGCAGTGAGCATTGCAGAGGGGAAGGGCGTGCCTCTAACCCTCGCTTGGGTGAGGCAATGACATAAAATGTAATGAAAATTTTTGTACCCTCATGATATCCTGAAATTTAAAAAATATATGTATATGTAGCCCTTCACACTAAACATTTTTCTTTTTTTTCTAATTTGCATTGACATATGACTTTTTTTTAAGTTACTGTAATTGTTGTTACGTTTACAGGGAGGAGGGCAGAATTTCATCTGTATTAAAAAATAAATTCATATCAAGAACTTTGTTGGCTACTGTTTTTTGTCTTGTAGTGCTATCATTCAACTTGTTTCTGAGAAAAAATTAGGTCTGATTATGTCTTATTAGGTGTTTGTTAGGGATGTTTTATAATATCTTTTCTAGAATTTTTAAAAAATGGTGTAGATACTTGTCTGTAAAGGTTATTTAGATATCATGTCTAAAAATTAAAGGATAATGGCTTTAAGTCAACGAAAAAAACATGCTTAATTATACATCTAGATACATTCAGTCCTATCTGTCAGTGCAGATATAAAGGAAAACACAAATATAAACAATTGCATAATTGAATGAATAAGTAGTATTTTCAGTCATCATATTTATAGTTTGTATATCTGTCATGTCTGTAATTTTCTCTATTAGAGAAATGATCTTAAACAGGCACTTTACCTTGCAAGTACCTATTTTGTGTTTGGGGACTAGCTCACCCAAAGTGCTTGACCTATTGTTTCCAAGTCATTTGAGGACATTAAATTTCAGCCTTGAATTAGTATCAGTATCTTGGGTTCTTTCAGAAACCCAGATCATCTAGAATTGTTTGGAAGATGTCATTAGTCAGAATAGTCTATGTTGTAATATTAAATTAATCCTGAAATTTCAGGTTTAGATTTGTTACTCACTTGAAAGTCTCTTCAGGTTGGCTTCCCGTCTTTTTGACATGACTCCAATAGTTTTTGATGTATAACAAGATGTTTCAGGCTCATGTTGTGCAATTCCTGTTTGAGACTTCAAATCAGCTATTACTTCAAATGGTACTAGTTCCTTTTAATGGAGAATGGTCTTTAGAGAATGCAGTTGCGCTAGGGTTGAATGTCAGTACTTTCAAATTGGTCATTATTTATAGTTTTGTGTTTTTTTTCTTTTAAAAATATGTCAATAGCACTTATTTTTAAAATTCTGGAATACATAATACAAACAAAAGATTATAGATACCTAGTTTAAAGAATAATAATAAAACAAATATCAGTATACCTACTACCACCGTGACAAATAGAACAAAGCCAGTACATTTGAAGCACCTGTACCCTCTCCCAATTGTAACCCCTTTCTAGCCACCTGCAGGAAACCATTATCCTGAATTTTGTGTCAGTCTTTTCTTTATAGATTTTTTAATCATATATTTTATCACTAAACTTATGGTTTTTTAAATTTGCATGTTGTATTCTGCAACTTGCTTTTTGATTCAACATTTTCTTTTTAGTTTTTTTCTATGATAATTCATGTTGCCACAGTTCATTCTTTACACTGCCATTTAGTAAGCAGTTTGTTGTGTGATTATTTTCAGGTCATCTATTCCGTTGTTACTTAATATTTGAGATGTTTCTAATTTTTGTTTCTTGGAAACATACTATTATGAATAAATGTATATGTGTAAGAGTTTAAGGTATATACCTAGGAATAGAATTGCTGGTAATGCATATTGTTTTCCAAAGTGATTTTCTCATTACTCTAATCAGTAATGGATGAGAGTTCCCATTACTGTCACTTGCAATGCTTTATATGGACAGGTTTTTAATTTTTGCTAGTCTGATATGTGTAAAACAGTATTTCATGTAGTTTTAGTGGCCCTTTTCCTGATGTCTGATACAGTTGAACATATTTTCTGAACATTTGTCCATTTGTCGTCTTTTGTAAAATGCTTATTTAGCTCTTCTGTACATTTTTCTCTTGTGTTTTATTAAATCAGAGGAGTTCAACATATATCCTGGATACTAATTTTTTTTTGGTTATGTATGTATTGCAAAATATCTTCTTCCAGTTTAGGGCTTGTTTTTTCATTACCCTTAGGTATCTTTTGAAGAAAATTGATTAATTTTAATATGGCTAAATGTATCAGTTTGTCTTTATTGTTTGTGCCTTTTATTTCATGTTTAAGAAACTTTTCATACTATAAGCTTTCATGTATATTCTCTTTTTTTCTTTCCAAAGGTTTTAAAGTTTACTGCTCATTTTGAAGTCTGTGATTCATCTGAAATTTAATTTTTGTGTAGGTTGTAAGGCGATTATAAATATTATGTATTCAGCATGATTATTAAATAGTAATTGTGTTCTTTTTCCACTTAAAATCAAGCTTGCAAGCAGAAGTCTCAGGCAACAAATTAAACCAGCAGTGACTATAAAGCTACACCTTAATCACAATGGAGATCACAATACCAGCATTCTACAGACAGACCCAGCCACCCTGCTCCATTTGGTTCAACAACTGGAACAAGCATTGGAAGAGATGAAAACAAACCACTGTAGGAGAGTTGTCCGCAACATCAAGTAGTACCAGTTTTAAGGTTTTAATCCCTTTGAATCATTTATGAATTGATATACGGCAATAACTTTTCAAATTAATTTTTTATTGATGATAATAATACATCCAAATTCCATGCAATTTCTTTTTCTATTCCAGGATATTGAAGTCATAATCAGAAGCTAATGTAAAGTTTATTTCCTACTGCTAAATGTAGTCAGATTGACAGATTAAGATGTAGTTTGTATTTTAAATGTATAAATAGGATTGAATCAACTAGAAATGAATCTATACTGTTCTTATCTTCTGTGTATATGAATGACTATCATGTTTTTGCTACTTCTTTTGACTGCTTAACTTTATTATTTTCCTCCTTATTGATCAAAATAAAATTCACAATGTAATGCTATTACTGTACACAATTTTCTGAACAGTTCAATATTTTTTACTTTTCAGAGCACCCCACAATAGTCCCAGCTACTCAGGAGGCTGAGGCAAGTGGATCGCTTGAGTCTAGGAGCCTGAGTTCAGCCTGGGCAACAAAGTGAGACTCCTTTTCAAAAAAGAAAAAAAGCATCCCAGAATGTTAATAGCCACAGAATAATTCAAAGTAAATATGATGATTTTTTTTTAATGCTCTGTTGTTATAGACAGTTTACATATTTTTCTTTGAATGTGAAGATGATAAGATTTACCATATTGCTGGCTGCAGGATTAATAATTCTTTATTATCTAAGTATGAATTACAGTCCCTTTTTAAAATTTTGTTTGAATAAACTATAAAAGGGGGAAGGAAGTCCATGTTTATTACATTACAAACAAATATTCCTTTTTCCTTACAAATTTGTTTTTGTTTTGTTTTGTTTTGTTTTGTTTTTCATTAGGGAACCAAAAGCTATTGGCCTGAAAAACTCAGGTGCTGATTTGTCAGCCCAGCCTGAAAGAGTGCAGAGACACAGTGGCAGACTTAAGGAGAAGAACTGTTGGGAAGAGTGGAAATGGGGGGTTAGTCTTAACTGTGTATCTAGGGCTTTATCCTTAGAGTCTTATCCACATGGAAGGTCTTTAGAACATCAAACTCTAAACTGAACTCCAGGCTCTGTCAATATTTTGCCTCCTAAGAATTGGAGATTTTCAGGTCAGAGTGATAAAATGTTGCTTTTTCTTTAGAAAAGAGAGAGCCAAACAGGGAACAGGCCAGTGGGAGAAAAGTACACTTGAAAAGGCCACCAATTGTCCCCTGCAGGCGTCTAGGACACACTTTTCCTGTAGGTATATGTTCTGTAGTTGTAAAACAACCGTATAATCAGATGTTAGCAGACTGTAATCAGAAGTAATTTTTAATTATAGTGACAGCTTGATTAATGAAGCTTTCATATTTAACAACCTCACAAACAAAAGGAAAGTTTATATATTATATGAACTAGTAGCACATATGTCATTTGGTTTAAAACCAACATGCCTGCCAAGATTATAAGATTAGAAATACCTCTGTGAGGCTTTTTATTTGTGCACATTTGATGGAAGATAAACAAGGCTAATCCCAGCCAAGACTGAAATAATAGCCTTGTGTCCCCTCAGAGCAACCTGCCTTCCACCTCTTTGTCCACTGTTCTTACCCCAATTAAAACAAGAAGGCAAGTGCTGGTCTTTTTTTATTTGTATCAATCTCCCAAGCCTCCTTTCTCTGTACTCCATTACTGCTTCTGTAATGTTCTGCCTTCTTCCCCAGTCTCCCTACCTTCTTTTAGAATCTGGGACTCATCTTTTAGTACAGACCATCAATGAACTGCTTCCTTTTCTTGGTCAGACATTCCACATCCTTATGGACTCTCTTGCCTTCTTTGTTTTATATAACGTTTGATATTTTTTGTAGCTTATATGGATATAATTTCTTGCAGATGAAATCACTTTTTTACTCTCCAGTATGACCTATGTTTCTTGACTCTGGATAATGTGCCTTTACACCTATAACTATCCACATTTTTATTAAAGCTTTTTGGGTTTTGAGTATGCTGATTTTGCAAGATTGGCTGATGCATATTTAGGCTTAAATGTCATATCCTTCATGTCTCAAAGCCAGAATAATTAATAATATCTCATCTCAGAACAGAGCTGTGAGCACATACCAATATATGTATCACAAAATCTATGAATAGTTCATTCATTGGAAGTCTCCTTAAGTGTATCACAAAATTTCAACAAGCTTATTTTGTTATTGATGTTTCTAAGATGGGCAAATTTAAAACAGCAAATTGGAAACATGGTGGGATGCCATAAGAAGATACTATGTCTTCTTTGAGAACTGAATGAGAATCTGACACTAAGGAAAATTTGAAAAACCATTAAGAGTGTGTGTAAAGGATGCACATGTGAGAGCCCTTAAAATTCATAACAGTATGTGGACTTTAGGGGTTAAAACCTTATGAGGAAGTTAAGAGTAAGTCCTTGGAGTTGGACAAAAGGATTTGAATTTAGGTTCTGTGGCTTACTCTTGGTCCTTGGTGAATTCTCAAAGCCTTGTTTTCTTCATCTCTAAAATAGGAATTCAGTATCACCTACCACATTGGCTTGTAAGGACTAAATGAGACCATGTATATAGAATGTTTAGCATAGTACCAGGCTTTAGAAAATACTCAATAAGTGTTCACCATTATTCAAATAGCTGTGTAGACTGAGGATCTCATTATTTTATAGCCTTGAATTATATCTAAAGTACTCCATTTAAAAAACTGGGAGAAAATGTTAACTGTTTCTGAGTGGTAGAATTATTGCTGTTTCTTTTCCTTTTTAATTTCTATAATGAGTTTGAAAGGCTTTTATAATATTTAGAAAAAAACTTTAAAGTCTAAAGGAAGGAGAAAAAATGTGGGAATTTAATAACATTTTAATAGATATTTTTATTCAAAATTTAAATTCTTGGAATGATAAAGACAGATTTCCAGAAAACTCAGCCATGCAAAACTACTCAGTTCCCAAAGGACTCAGGTAAACAGGCTGAGGGTTTTATGACTTGCTCTGGAGTCCCTTTTTGCTTTTTGTCTTGATGTTAGTGAAAGAAGCATGGGAATTATCTAAGTCAGTTCTCTTTTTATAGATAATATTACATCTAAATGAAGAATTTTCTGTGTTTTTAGTCTCCAAAGGAAAACACATAATACATCTTTGTAGTTTTTCACAGCCCTATGGTCAGGAAGTTCTGTCAGCTACTGTATTAAAGTCCTCCTGCTATAATTTACTCACTCTTCTCTGTATGTATTTTTCAAAATATGTATTTGATTAAGTTCCTCCTTAGCTCACTCTTCCAGACTTTCCATAATCATAGGTTACTCTCATGTCCTTTCCTTTCTTCCACAAATGGTAGAAAATATTGCAGTGGAAAGGAATAGTACATTGCCTCTAACTTAAATATGTTCACTTTTAAAACCACTGTGACTGTTATTTTCAAACTTAAATACTTTCCTTAGAACCAAACAAACGAGCCCAACTCCATGGGCTTTAGTGTGGTTAGTTCAGTACAAACTTTGATTATAATGTTTTAATTATAAAAGCAAAATAAGCCCATTATTTTTCAGCTTTCACAACATTATACTGTAGAGATGAGAAAACAATGATACATTTTATGGCACTAAAATATAGACTTAATGATTTGATCTCTGAATATTAATGGTTCTTTGTTCTATGTTTTTATAGCTCCTCTCTGCCCAGGAACTCAAATGACTTAAATATGCTTAACAACCATGAGTCCATAAGATGCTATATACCGTAGTGGGGAAATATGAAGAAAAGTGATTTTATTTCTTAAGAGCTTAAAATTAAAGGGAATATCAGTAACATAAATAACTACATTAATATATTCTAAAAAACTCTAAAAACTTGACTTTTACTCAAGTTGTTGCCATCCAATCAACTTTTTATAAGATGTATTTTTTTATAATATAGTGTAAATTATGTTTGTTATTAGAAATATTACTACTTATATGGCCATCAGAGTGAGAGGCTGTGCTCTTTTATTGTGTTTGAGCCTAAATTGACATTTTTTAGTTGCAAAGACTATACTTTTCATTTTCCTCCCCTGCAGTTATCATATCCTCTCTTGCAGAATAGTTTGCCCAACAACCAACTAAAAAGAGAGCACAGAAAAAAGGATTTTTGCTCTTTCTCACCAACCATTTGAGTTATTTTAACTCTTTTATTTTTAATTTTTTTACTTTGCTCTCTTATACTGAGCTATAATCTACCCACTTAACGTATGGCATTGTATTAGTGGAAAAAACAAAGCAAATTTTGAAATCTTTTCTAGGTATTTTTTTACGTTGTGCAAATTCAGATTTGTTAAATATTTATTAAATGCTTAGCATGATTCATGTTGTGTGTCGAACAAAGGGTAAAGTCCTAATCTTCTCAGAGTTTAGAATGCTTTCAGGCCGTTTCATCCTCTAAAATAGTTTAATCCATAAGCTCATTAGGCTGCAGAAAGGAATCTCCTGCGGGAGTTATTCTAAAGAAGGGGAGTTCCTCTGGTTTGGTGTCTGCTAGAACAGCTTTTCCTTGAAACTCTACCGTCTTCTGGAAGCAGAACTCTCATATGATTCAATGACTAGAGCCGGAGAAATGTACAGAGGAAAGGTTAAGTCATTACAGACTACTTGGACATGGTAGGATGGCAGAAATTATCCTTACTTTTATTCCATTGAAGTGGGGTTGCCTAACGTAACCAAAGATGTGATGGTAAAGCAAATCAGGTTCTTTTTTACCTGCATGCCAATGTTGTGATTGTCATAAATCCAATGAGAAGTGGATGCCTGTGGTTTTGAAGGAATGTGCTTAGTTCACAGAACGAAAAGGCTTCTCAGTTTACTCAAAGACTAAAAACACACAGATTAAAATTCAGAGAATGAGGAAAAGAAAATCTAGGGAAGTCTGAGTTTCATTGGGGCAAGTATAGATGGTCAGGATATGATTTCCTGGCATAGTCTGAAAACCGTGTGCTTTTATTCCAAATAAATAAAAAATTCTTACAAAGCTCAAGTGAGTTGGCTACACCATGATAAAATTGCTTGATTTGCAGCTGAGACTGTTGCATAGACAATTCATAGACTAAAAGAAGAGCCTCAGAAAGGCTACGGGCAATTTTTTTTAGTACCTGAAAAAAAATGAACAAGTCATTTTTCATAAAGGCAAAAATGACTTACGATGTATGAGCAATGTAATTAAAACCTTTTTTTTATGTTTAGGCTCTCAAGGATGTAATTATTGGATATTCTTTTCTGTGCTTTTTTCTTCCACTCTTTGTTTTTGCTGAGAGATAAATTCCAAATTCTGTGCATTTCTTAAACCCTTGGAACGATTTCTTTTCATGCCAAATCTCTCATTAAGAGTCCTCTCTCCCTTTTTAAAATTTATTTTTTATTGAGATATAAATCACGTAACAAAATTTACTCTTTCAAATTGTACAATTCAGTGGCTTTTAGTTTGTTCACAGAGTTGTGCAACTATCATCACTGTCTGATTACAGAACATTTTCATCATCCCCAAAAGAAACCTGTAATCGTTAGCAGTCATTTTTCATTTTCCTCTCCCCTAGTAACCACTAATCTACTTTCTGTAGATTTGCCTATTCTGGATATTTCATAAAAATGGAATTATATGGCCTTTGTGTCTGGCTGCTTTCGCTTAGCATAATGTTTTCAGGATTCATCCATGTTGTGGCATGTAGCAGTATTCCATGCCTTTTTATATGACTGAATGATATTCCATTGTATGTATACTCCTTTTTACAGTATTTGATCGAGTCTTATTCTTGGTCTTACTGTGGAATTAATCTGTTGCATTTTATGTTCATAAAAGAACTTCTAACAGATTTAGTATTATATTTTCTACAATGATGGTTTTCTACAGTTCTTTTCCTGGATACAAGTTAGAAGTCTGAGAGCAATTTCTTCTTAGCCAGTTACTAGAAGAGTTTTTCCCCAGAAGACTAAGTGTTTTAATTTTAGCCTTATTTAAAAGTTATGCCAGGTAGGAACTAATCAGATGAACTATTGAAAGACTTAGCTGAAATCAGCACTAAAGAAAATTAGATTAGTATTACAGTAAGTCTTCTGTAGCTCAGATTCCACATCCATGGATACAACCAACCACAGATCAAAAGTATTCAAAAAAAGTAAAAATACAACAATAAAAAACAATACAACACATTTACATTGTATTAGATATTATAAGTAATCTAGAGATGATTTAAAGTATATGGGAGGTTGTGCATAGGTTATATTGCAAACCGCCAATACTCCTTGACTTACAATAGGTTTATATTCCAATAAAATAGGTTTATATTCCAATAAACTTATTGTAAATTGAAGATATTATAAGCCGAAAATGTGTTTTCAACTTGTGGTATTTTCAGCTTACAATGGGTTCATCTGGATGTAGCCCCCTCATAAGTCAAGAAGCATAATGAATGTGTATATTATCACTTTAAAGTCAAAAAACCAAGTCAAACCACTGGAAGTCAGGAGCTCTCTGCACTATGCCATTTTGTATGGAGGACTTGAATATCCACAGATTTTGGTACCCTTGGCCCAGAACCAATGCTCAGGGGATAGTGAGGGACAACTATATATTCTTAATTTTAACTTAGAAGATTACCTACTAAAATGAGAGATATTCTGTGGACATGATACAGATTTAGAAAAGATAGGAAAGCAAGCAATTGAGGATTTATGTCTTCCCATATTCATTTTGTATGTTTTTCAAATTAGAAAGGTAAAAACATTTTTGAAAATTTTAACTGTCTATAGTAGAATAGAGACAAAGGTATTAACTTTTGCTTAAGTTCACTTCTCAGAATATTTCTAGTTTCGAAATAACCACATTGGAGAATCTCCAGGACACTGCTCCCCAGATGGTGCAGCTGCTGCAGCCACAGCCTTTGGGGGCTCGTAAGCTTCTGGAGGAAATGGAAAGATACATCAATTCAGTTAGAGTGTGTCGGCAGATGAAGAGCTACAACAGATAAGGAGCTCTGCATGCACAAGAGAGGGAGTGATAAATTTTCACTAGGGACTTCAGGAAGGTGCTTTATTTTTTCATTCATCATTTTTGCTGTTTTGACTATTGCAGCCCAATTTACATTTAGAGAATAATCTCTTCCCACTTGGATATAGTTTAGTGGGGCTGTCTGACAAGGGACCATGCTCTCTGCTATCCATACAGCCTGTAATCTCTCTCCCGGGACTCTAAAACCCCAGGACTCAGAGAGAATGGTTGACACAAGTTCATTTTAGTGGCAGCCTGGTGAGGTGTTAGATAATCTGTTACCTAGCCTCATGAAGCTACTCCTGTTCTTGTCCTTTAAGGACCAGACCTTAGGGCTGTCCCGTGATGCTACAAGGTACCTAATACATGTCCAATAAATTCTTTCTCTGCTTAAATTAGGGCCTAAATAACCCTAAGTGCTGTAGAGTATAACTATACAATTAGATTAATTTTGTAAAATTGCATACCTTATTACATAAAATGAAATTTTTGTAAAGCAGCTCTATAAAATGTCATGTATCTATTAATAGAAGGTAGGCATTTTAGGTTTAGCATATAGGTTGACTGTAACTCATAGTTAGAATCTCATGGGGTGTTTAGGGAGACAAGACTCAAAACATACAACGTTAATTAGCATTTGCCTCTTAATGCACCATTCCCTTTATTTGCTTTCTGTATCCTCTCTATCATGTCTGTAAACTCTTATATCCTTAAAACTCAATAATCTGGTGATGTCACTGTAATCCTTTTAGTATATTATAGTCTGTTTACAGAAATAAGAAATACATAAAACATCAATTATCAAGTGAAACAGTGCCTGGAATAGTATCTAGCACAGACTAGTTAAATCAATGAACAAATGAATGAGTGAATAAGAGTGATGATTGAATAGTATATGCAATATACTCTGTTCATGGGCTGCTGAGCTTTACAGGAGAAAATATACAGAACCACACAGATTATTAAGTTTATACATTCATTGTCATTGATCTCAATTAAGCCCCTAACACTGCCTGGCTATCTTACCGTCTCCCTAGTCAGCTGTCTCCCATTTTCAACAACTATTTCAAAACTTCTCCACACCCCTTAAACCTCCAACCTGCTCTCCACCCCCTCTTATTCTCTGTCTGTGACTGCCTCCTTCTTAACAGAACAAAACGAAGTGAGCAGATAAGAATTCTCTCTTCTGGCCACAAAACCTATACTCTTTCTATTCCATGCACTGATAGTCCTTTTTCTCCTATTCCAACAGAAGAGGCATCCCTCGTGTTTCCAGATCCCATTCTTTCCTGACATTTCTACTTATTCATCTTCCTGATTTCTTTCCATTAGAAAAATAAGCATTTTGAAGTCTGTCTCATCTCAGTATTCCTTGACTCTCATCCCTCTCCAGGTACCACACTCTTGTCCCCATTTCAGTAACTTCTTGAAAAAGTTCACTTCCCTTCCCAAACCATTCCTGGTAACATTTCCAGGATCTTCCATGTCACTAAATCCAGTGTAAACTTTTCAGTCTTCATTTTACTAGATCTTTCACCTGCATTTGACATAGTTGATCACGCTTTCTAAAAATATACCCTTCCTTGCTGGACACAGTGACTCACACCTGTAGTCACAGCTACTTGGGAGGGTGAGGAGGGAGGATCACTTGAGCCTAGGAGTTCGAGACCAGACTGGGCAATATAGCAAGACACTGTCTCATAAATAAGCCCTTCCCGTTCTCTTTCTTTGTCAAACACTCTTCTGTTTTGCATCCTACATCTTTAGTGTTGTGTTCTCACTCTTCATTGCAGGATTCTCCTGGATGCTTCTCTTAGTTATAAGTGTTCCCCAGAGCTTTGTCCTAAGCCATTTCTCTCCACACACTTATACTAGGTAATTTGGTTCATTTCTTAGACTTTAATTACCATCCATTTGCTGATGCCTTTCAACTACAGATCTGTAGCCCATATTGCTCTCCTCAATTTAAGACATGTGACACATGAGACACCTACCACATATCTGCACTTGGATGTCTAACGGGTACCTCATACTGAAGAGAAACAAAATTTATCTCCTGCAAGCTTACTCTTCCAGTGTTTTTTATTCAAGAAATGGGGCCGGGCATGGTGGCTCACACCTGTAATCCTAACACTCTGAGAGGCTGAGGCTGGAGGATCATTTCAGCTCAGGAGTTCGAGACCAGCCTGAGCAAGAGCAAGACCCTGTGTCTACTAAAAATAAAAAGAAATTAGCTGGACAACTAAAAATATATAGGAAAAATTAGCTGGGCATGGTGGTGCATGCCTGTAGTCCCAGCTACTTGGGAGATTCAGGCAGAAGGATTATTTGAGTCCAGGAGTTTGAGGTTGCTGTGAGCAACGCTGATACCATGGCACTCTAGTCCAGGCAAAAGAGTGAGACTCTGTCTCAAAAAAAAAGAAAAGAAATGATATGCCATTCACACAGATGTTGAAACCAAAGATATATGTCGTTCTTGGCTTCTCTCTTGCTTCCTACTCACCATAGCCAGTCAGTTACCAAGTTCTATCAACTCTACCTTCCTAAGTATCTCTCAAATTAGTTCACTTCTCCCCATTGCCCTCATGCTTATTCATCCACCATTATCTCTTGCCAGGGCTACTGTATCTGCCTCCAGTCAACTAGTTTCCCCAAGTCCTCTTATTAAGCTCCCCTTACCCCCTAAATCCTGCAATACATTCCCTATTCCAAGCTAGAATGATCTTTCAAACAGAGTAATCACATCCTTTGAATGTTCAGAACTCTTCAGTTGATTTATGTTGCCTTTGGGATAAAGTCCAAACTTCTGATGTGGCTTATAAAGTGTCCTTTATCTCCAGCCTCATTACTCCAGCATTCTCCCCTCCCCTTCTGCATTCTTTTAGTTCTCTCACTTCTATGACGTTGAACTGGATGCTTCCACTGTATGGACCCTCCTTTGTCATCTACCAAGTTAATTCATATGCATTCTTCTGGTTTCAACTTAAACATCATTTCCCCCAGGAGGTCAGGAGTCCTTGCTCTGTGTACATAGTATCCTATGCTGCACTTACCATAGATTTATCAGGTTTTAATTACTAGGCTAATTTTCTATTTTTCATGGACTGTGAGAACTTTGTTTTTCTTGTTTTCCTCTGTATCCCTGGTGTTTGTGACTGCGTTTGGTGAATGGTAAGTCCCTATTAAATATTGAAGGGAAAAAGGGAAAAAAAGAGAGAAAGGAGTATAATATGGAGTAGAGTACAAAATTTGGATGCATTTTGCTTTTTTGCCATACAAGTGTGGTTTTCATTAACCTGACAAGTTACTTGTCAGCCCTTATTTTTTTTAGTGGAAAGACATGTTTAGAGCAATTAGTCTGCATATTCCACTGAGTGGACAGAGTCAGATACTTACTTAGACGAGTGAGTCTCAGTCTAAGCTACTCATTGGAATTACTTGAGAATTTTTAAAAATTCTGATTCCTGAGTTCCACCCTTAAAGATTCTGATTTAATTAGCCTGTTGTGTGTTAAGCTTTCCATGTAGTTCTGATGTACAGCAAAAGGTAAGAATGTGACAGTTTTACTACAGTCGCTTCTCTGTGACTTGCTTCATTGACTGATATTCAAGCCTGTTGAAGAATAAGAAATTCAGACAATCCAGATTCATCCTTATCCACTAGTACTTTCAACTGTAGTTAAAAATGGCTGGAACAATTGAAAAGGATTGGTACAAATAACTGTAAAGTCTAGAGGTAGTGTTGGTTTCAGACAAACTTGATCCAGTGGCCTTGCAACAGCCTTGGTGATCCCATGTCTTTCTGTTCCTCTTACCTGTCTTTGTTGGTGTTGGCTTTCTCCTAATTTAGGCCTGCCTTATGGCCAAAGATGGCTGCTAAAGGCACCTGGAAAATGAGCCCATCTTTGTCTCATTATCATTACTAGAAAAATTCTCTGAGTGTGGTGGTCACAACTGTAATCCCAGCAGTTTGGGAGGCTGAGGAAGGAGGATTGCTTGAGGCCAGGAGTTCAAGACCAGCCTGGGCAACATAGCAAGACCCTGTCTCTACAAAAATTTAAAAGTTAGCCAGGCATAGTGGCACACACCTGTAGTCTCAGCTATTTGGGAGGCTGAGGCAGGAGGATTGCTTGAGCCCAGGAGTTCAAGGCAGTGATGAGCTATAATCATGGCACTGCATTCCAGCCTAGGCAACAGAGTGAGACACCATCTATAAAAAATTTTTAAAATCTCTCAGACTCACTTTTATTGGACTAATTTAGGTTATAAACTAATGGCTGAGTTCAAGGGGTCAGGATATGTTGGCACAGGAATAGAATCCTCTTCCTAGGAAACACAGTAATCCCCAAATGAAACTGGGGTCTTAACCAGACATGGTGGCACACCCCTGTGGTCCTAGCTACTGGGGAGGCTGAGGCAGGAGGATTGCATAAACCCAGGAGTCCGAGGTTGCAATGAACTATGATTGTACCACTTCACTCTAGCCTGAGCAACAGAGCAAGATGCTGTCTCAAAATAAAAAAAAAACAAAAAACAGAAAAGAAAAAGAAAATGGAAGAAAATAGAGTCTTTTGAAGAAGAGGAAGGGAGAAAAATCAATGCTGAGACCATCAAATGTCTGCTTCACCCATACAGTGGTTTGAGCTAGCTGCAGAATTTTGGTCACAAAACTGAAATAGTGCTTTATCGTACTGTCCTAAAGTAACCTAGATTTCTACATCAATTCCCATAGTTAGTAACTAATAAGAAACTAAATATGATTATGTTCATCATAAAACTTTTACTGAGAAAGAACTCAGAAAATTTGATTTGGATCCTGCAAATATAAGTTGCCTCATGTATGGCTTTTGTTTAGTGCCTCAGTGAGCAATGTTTTCTTGCCTCATTTTGAAAAAAAAAAATCTCAGACCCTCCGGAGAGTCTGATTTGTAAATTCCCATGCTTCCAGCTGAGTCACCAACCAGGAAGATTTTGTTGAGCTTTATTTTTTATAATTTTCCTTATGAAAACAAGAGAATGTAAAATTTCTCCCCCAAATATTGTTGAATTATAATATTGGATATGCCTTTTCTAATTGTATATGCTAAAAGAAAAAATACCACACACACACAAATTCCTGTAAAAGCCCGCTCCTTCTATCTATCCCCCAGGGGATGGTAACTCTCCCTAGTTGAAGACTCCCTGTTCTAGAGCTTGCTCTCACCAAATACCCTTCTAATTGTAATTTGGCTTTGCATAAGTTTCCCATAGACAGAAAATGTGCTAACCAGCAAATACGTATTTGGGGCTTGCTTATAGTTATGTTTCCCATTGCAAGTTAATTAATTGTCATTCATCAGCCCTTAGAGTCCCATTGTGTCTATGTGTGCTAACATTTAAGTTGCTGAGTTAATAAAACTGAGGACCACATTTCAGAACAAGTCCCCTGCCATAACTCTTGCTAAGACCAGCAGTACTATCCTAACCTGGTGGCCAGCCAGTGATTATTCAAGCCACCCCCACCAGGCTCCTTTTCATCAAGTTGTACCAGTAAAATCTTGTTTTTGTTTTGTTTTGTTTTGTTTTTGAAGAGACATAAAATAGCACAGGTAGAATTTCTTTTACCATCTAGAAAGGCACTGCCTGAATCCTATGTATATATACCTAGCAAGATGATACACATCCCTAGAAATAGTGAAAGAAGAACAAGACCTTCAGGCACCATCATCCTAGGGCTGATATGAGAAGTTCCCTTGAAAAGAGTGATTGCGAGGAAGAACTCAGTAGCTCAAATGTGACTTTTGAGTAAATATTGGTCCTAAAAATCTCTGAAATCGTCTATGGAGGAAGAGAAGTTTATTTGCAAGAGGTAGAGACTGAATTCACCTGCACGCCTGCAAGTTCTATTATTGTGGAATACCTCAAAAAAGAATCTTCCAGTGATGCAAGCATCAAGGGTAAAGCCTTTGCAGAGATGGAATTGTTTTGTTTTTAACTATAGAAGATCTCAAACTTATACAAAAGTAGATAGAATAGTACAATGAACCCTTAACGTACACATCATTTAGTTTTAATGACAGTCAACTCGTGGCAAATTTTGTCTCATCAAAACTCCCACCCACTTTGCTCTGTGTCCCATTCCTATGTAATTTTGTGTCAAATCTCAAAAATCATTTATGAGATAGGAGATTTTTGAGTTAAGGAGCAATCGTACTCTGGCTGGTAATATGAAAACAGTCACTTTGATTAGAAGACTTGCATTTCTTCAGATTACAGTTCCCTTACAGTGAGGCTGCATTATCCCAGCACAATTTCACTTATTCTTGGGGATATGTGATATGTGCTGTTATTTAAGGCATTGTTCATAGGAAATTAAGAGCAAGTCTAAGGACTCCAGGAAAGGTGAGCAGACAGATCCTTATATTGAGCCTTAGAGAACTGGTCTGGATTTGACTAGGTATGCTCTATACTGGGCTTATTCTAAAACTGAAGAACCTAGAGACAGGCATGGTGGCACATGTGTGTAGTACCAGCTACTCAGGAGGTTGAGGCAGGAGGATCACTTGAGCCCAGGAGTTCAAAGCTGTAGTGCACTATGATTACACCTGAGAATAGCCACTGCACTCCAGCCTGGGCAACATAGAAAGATCCTGCTTCTAAAAAAATAATAATAACATAAATAAAAATGAAGAACCCAGACTGTGAAAAATTTCCTGAATCCTGACTACCTTTGAGGTCAAATCACACTTTCCTGAATGAAAAAGTAAAGTCATCCCGTGAAAGGAGTGGACATTATCATTGTCATTAGAGGTAGACAGCTGTGATAGACTTTGAAGTTAAGACATACCCTTTTCCTTCACAACCTGAGGGAATGTGGGAGTCTGGATTTTAGTTAAGAGAAACAGGCTTAAAAGCCACCTGTAACAGGAAGTAGAAGTGGCCCCTGCCATATTGTGGTGCCTGGGAGTTAGGAAGAGAGGGTCTGGATCTGGCTTTAACTTTCTGAGAGAGGCCACATCTAGTAAGAATTTTAAGTTGCCTTCTGTGTTGTATTTTCTTTCTTTCATCTCCGAACCTCCAACAAAATCATGTTAATTATTGTAGTCCAGTTTCAACAGACATGGCATAAAATTAAGAAAAGAGTTTGGGTACACATGAGACAAATCAGTACAAGGGAAAATAGTAGCAACCTGCTTTGAGAAACCAGTCATCAGGTTGCAGGAGATTATTTGCACAGAGGTTCAACCCCTCCTTTGTGACAGTTGAATATTCCCAAGGACTCTTCAAGTTATGTGGGGGGAGAACCTAGTAAAAGATTGGACTTCCTTTTGCACCATGGGTAAGATGAAAGTAAAAGAAATGTGCCTTCATGATAATCTCCAAGACTCTTGAGTTCCGAGCCTATCAATATAAAGATTTACATTATGTATATTTGATGTGGATAGCAAATTTTTAGAAGGATACATAAGAAACTGTTAACAGGATTCCCTCTGAGGTAGGGGAAGGGAGGGTGGCCAAGATTTTTACTTTTCACTTTGTGCTCTTCTATACATTAATTTTTTAAAGTTTACAAAGTATATACATTACTTTTATAATATAAATAAAATAAGATACAAATATGTTTATGTATAATATGTTGGCATATCCCAACTGAGCCAAGAAGTTTATGCTACCCTAGGAATTAAAGAGTAGAGAAAAATAGTATATTTTATATATTTCCCCAGAGTGGTTTACATATGTCAATTTTCTTCTAAATTTTCCATCTGAATTTTCCTGCCTTTTTAAAAATTTTATAAGACTAAATATATCTCTCTTATTAAGCTATAAACTGTGAAACAATTTTAGTATTCTCCCAGGCCTCCACCATTAATAACAATATTAATTCCTTGCACATATCATTAAAACAAGGTTCTTATCCCTGGCTGCACAACCAGAAGCCTGGCCCCAAAATCAGGAAACCTGAAGTGGGCTCATCTGAGTTGGGGTTCAGCATTAAAGGAAGAAACGGGGAAAATGTTACAGAGACCACTCCCAGAGCACTCAACGAACCTTCTATGCAAGGTGAGTAGATGCTAGCTGATGGTTCCATCCCAGAGATTCCCCACAAATGAACAAATAGCAAAGCCAAACATAAATTGAACCCTGTCAAAGAATCATGAACACCTTTTTTGGTTTAAAATATACTTGTTAAAAGGGTATTTGAATTAATTTTCTAATTACTTCCAATCTATCTTCTGAGTCTATTAGTATTTTTCCTCCTTGCATTTCATGCAAATCCAGTGCTGGGTGAACAAAGAGAAGGGAGAAGAGAAAAGAGAGTATGCTGAAGCAGGCCCTTTTTGAGTGGGTTTTAGGACTGTTTTAGAATTGGCATTAATTCACTTCAGAGAGGCAGAAAAATATTCAAACAGAGGTAGCATGAGAAAAGTCCTGGACCTGATGACTTCTCCAATAAATTCTACCAAACATTTAAAGAACTAACATGCATCCTTCTCAAACTTTCCCAAAAATTGACAAGGAGGAATACTCCCTAACTCAGCCTATGAGGCCAGCATTACACTGATACCAAAGCCAAAGACACTGCAAGAAAACTTGTAGACCAATATCCCTAATGAGCATTAATGTAAAAAAAAAAAATGCTAGCATACTGAATGCAGCAGCATATTAAAAAGATTATACACTATGACCAAGTGGTATTTATTCCTGGAATACAAGGACGGTTCAAGATATGAAAATCAATCAGTGTAACACACCACATTAACAGAATAAAGATTTAAAAAGCCACATAATCATCCCAATTGATACAGAAAATCACTTGACAAAATTCAAAACCCTTTCTTGGTAAAAACATTGAACTAACTATGAATAGAAGGAAACAACCTCAACATACTAAAAGCTATGTGTGAATAACCCACAGCAAACATCATACTTAATGGTGAAAGACAAAGCTTTTTCTCTAAGATTAGAAACAATACAAAAATGCCCACTTTTACCACATACTACTGGAAGTTACTAATCAGAGCAATTAGGCAAGAAAAAAATGAAAGGTATCTAAATTAGAAAGAAAGAAGTAAAATTATCTCTGTTTGCAGATGACATGATCTTATATATAGAAAACTCTAAAGATTCCACAAAAACACTGTTAGAGCGAATAAACAAATTGAGCAAAGTAGCAGGATACAAAGTCAACATACAAAAATCAATTGCATTTATATATACTAACAATGAACAATCTGAAAAGGAAATTAAGAAAATAATTCCATTTACGATAGTATCAAAATAATAAAATACGTAAGAATTAAGTTAACCAAGGAGGTAAAAGATCTGTATGCTGAAAACTACAAAATATTTCTTAGAGAAATTAAAGACAACATAAATAAATGGAAAGAAATCCCACATTCATGAATTCGAAGACTTAATACTGTTAAGATCTCAGTACTACCCAGAGCCATCTACAGATTTAGCACAATTCTTATCAAAATCCCAATGAGGTTTTTTGATAAAAAAAAAGCAATCCTAATATTCATGTGGAATCTTAAGAAACCTTAAGTAGCTGAAATAATGCTGAAAAAGAAGAACAAGCTGGAGGACTCACACTTCCAGATTTCAAAACTTACGCGGCTGGGCACCGTGGCTCACGCCTGTAATCCTAGCACTCTGGGAGACCGAGGCGGGCGGATCATTTGAGCTCAGGAGTTCGAGACCAGCCTGAGCAAGAGTGAGACTCCGTCTCTAGTAAAAAAATAGAAAAAAATTGACTGGACAACTAAAAATATATAGAAAAAATTAGCCAGGCCTGGTGGCGTATGCCTGTAGTCCCAGCTGCTCGGGAGGCTGAGACAGGAGGATCGCTTGAGCCCAGGAGTTTGAGGTTGCTGTGAGCTAGACTGATGCCACGCATTCTAGCCTGGGCAACAGAGTGAGATTCTGTCTAAAAAAAAAAAAAAAAAAAAGCTTATTGTAAAGTAATAGTAATTAAGACAGTGTGGTAAAGGCAGACATATAGACCATTGGATAGAATAGAGAATCCAGAAATAAACCCTCAAAAATATGCTCAAATGATTTTTGGCAAGGGGGCCATCGTCATTGAATGGAGAAAAGACAATCCTTTCAACAAATGGTGCTGGGAAAACAAGACATCCATATGCAAAAAAAAATGAAATTGCACCCTTACCTAACACTATATACAAAATTTAACTCCCAGAAATTTAAAACTATAAAACTCTTAGAAGAAAACAGAAGGCAAAAGCTTCATGACATTGGATTTAGCAATGATTTCTTATAATAATACCAAAGGCACAGGCAGCAAAAGAAAAAAATAGACAAATTAGACTTCATGAAAATTTACAAATTTTGTGTATCAAATACACTATCAACAGAGTAAAAAGGCACAGAATGGAAAAAGACGTTTGCAAATCATATATCTGATAAGGGATGAATTTTCAGAATACATAGAGAACTAAAACTCAACAAATATATAAACAAGTCAGTTCAAAAATGGGCAAAGGATTTGAATAGACATCTCTTCCAAAGAAGGTACACAAATGGCCAATAAGCACATGAAAAGATGCTCAATATCACTAATCATTAGGGAAATGCAAAACTGCAATGAGATACACCCTTAGGATGACTACTATAAAAACAATAGACAATAACAAGTGTTTGGAAGAATACGAAGAAAGTGGAACCCTTGTGCACTGTTTATGGGAATGTAAATGGTACGGCCATTATGGAAAATAGAATGATGGTTCCTCAAAAAATTAAAATTAGATTTACCGTATGATCCAGCAATGCCATTTCTAGATATATACTCAAAAGAATTGAAAGCAGGGTCTCAAAGAGATAATCTATACACCCATGTCCATAGCAGCATTATTTATAATAGCTAAATATGGAAGCAACCTAAGTGTCCATTGGCAGGTAAATGGATAAGCAAAATGTGGCATACACTGACAATGGAATATTGTTCAGGCTTAAAAAGGAAGAAAATTCTGACACATGCTGCAACATGTATGAACCTTGAGGACATTGTGCTAAGTGAAATAGCTCAGTCACAAAAAGACAAATTAGAGTAGTCAAAATCATAGAGACAGAAAGTAGAATGATGATTGTCAGAGATGGGGGAAGGGGAAAATGAGAGGCTGTTATTTAATGGGCATAGAATTTCAATTTTGCAAGATGAAAAGAGATCTGGAGATGAATGGTGGTGATGTTTGCACAACATATGAATGTACTGAATACCACTCAACTATACATTTATTAATAAAAATAATCAAGTAAATTTTGCTACATGTATTTTACCATAATAAAAAAAATTGGAAAAAAAATTAAAAATAAAGGGCCCCAGATGAGATAGCAGAAGACTCAGAGAACCATTGAGTTTGTTGTGAGACCAGAGGTGAGTGGCCCTCATGGAACCATGTGGCTGAGTGAATGTTTAGTAATGATCTCCTGCTTCCTACCATATGTTTCCTTTCCTTCCTAAGTTCCCTTTTCTTGATCTGCTTCCCTGATAGAACAATCCCACTTCTTTGAGATAAAAATCTCAAGTTTGATGTGGTAGTTATGGAAAAAAAAAAAAGGCATGAGGTTGCTATGAGAAGAGGATACCATAGAAGGCCCTTTGATTTTCTAACAGTCACATAGACTTTTTAAAATAATCTCTGGGGCCTGGTAACTTAGTAATATCAATACAGGTGCACTGAGGTAAAAAAAGTAAGCAAATTTATGATATATCTGGGTTGATGGTCCAGTTGTTAAAAGTGTTTTTCCTGAATAGGCAGTTTAGGGATATAATTTTATATAATTCCCCTTATTCACTTGTTTTTTAGAATAAATACAGTCTTGATGATATGACAATTTCTGTTTTTACCAAAATGAGGATAATATTGTTACTTGTTTTACTAATGGTGATATAAAATCTGAGAGGGGAACATGAATAAATACAAGTATTGATTACCTGTGAGTTAGAAAACATCTGAATACTCACAAGTAACTACAGTCTTATTTCTAAACCTTCACATGAGACCTTCCAAATGTATGAATTTTTATGTCTATATTTCAAACCGAGAATATTCTCCTTCACTACCCCGAACCCACACCTGATCCTTTAATCAGGAAATTAAAGTTTTTCAACATATTTCACATTCACAAATCAGTTGGAATTGTCACCCTTGTCCTTCACCTCTTGGGCACCAGAGGGCAGACATCTTAACTCTCACTTTACCTCAGATACAAATCCTTTTTTCTCTCCACTGCAGGGTATTCATTCTTCTCTGAATTTGCTCCAGCACCTTGAGGAAGCGTAAAGGAACAACTCAGCTTTACTCTTTCTGATGATTTGTGGCTTTCCTAATGGTTTGGTTCAACACACCCACTAGAAAGTAATGACTACTCAGGAGGCTGGCCCCCTTTATCAATCCTATACAATCAAAAGCTTTGTCCTTGTACATAGTCTCTGTAAACAATCAGTTCATAATCTTTTATTTTTTTGTTCTTTTAAATTGCCATTGTTTTTAATCTAAAGACAGCCTAAAATTCTATTCATTACTTTAGTCTTCAAAGCTTATTAAGTGAGATAATAAAAGTGAAACTACTTTCAAAGGGGAAAGAAACACCATGTAATTGCAAATTAAAGTTATCTCTTGGAGAAATGCTAATAAGACAAGGCCATTTGCCTAATAAGTAATCAATAAATGATCAACAATTACTAGAGGCACATTTTTCCAAAAAGGAAAGTGAATTTTTTATTCTTTTGAATATAGTTCTCACATTTTTTTCTTATGATTTCTCTGTTGATCTTTCTTTACAAAAATTTTCATTTTCTAAACCTGTTAATTCTTGTGGACTTATCTTAAACTACACAGAGCCACCCAAGTAGCCATCCATCCACTTATAAAATATTGTGGCTATTAGGAAATCTAGAAGTTCAATTTTAAAAAATAAAATGTAACACTTTTTTTGTTTCTTTGCTGTAAGAAACCAGGTCTTAACAATCAATGAGTAAGAGGAAATGTCAAAGTATAAATATATAGATATCTTTTTTCTCTAACACCAAATGAGAATATTTTTATTTTCCTTTGGGCCATCCCTTAATCACAGTATGTTTAGAGTAGTTTTCAAATTTCATTGGATTGTTTTTATCTGTCTTTTTGCTCCTTTGACAACTATGATTAGATTTAGTTGAAGGTATAAATAGACTACAAAGCATCAGAATGACAATTTCTGAATTCAACACAAATAGCTCTCACTAGATAAAGAATTTATGTTCAACGTTGTTAGTGTTTTCATTGTAAGCAAACTTGGGACCAATTTTCCTAGGAGGTCAATGTTATAAATGTTGGTTAAGTTCCCCAGCTAATCCCCACCCCAAATGAAACAAAACAAAATGGAACATTTTATCCACTTAAATATGTTGTACTGGGATATCCACCACTCTTAGTTGTTGTTATTTTTGCTGTTTTTGTGATTAGTGTAAGTAATAGGGAGAGAAATTATTATTTGTAGAGCACTTTCTTCCATGTACCAAGTTGTACTTATCTCTCAACTCCTATGTGAGATAAATATATGAAGCGTTGTGATCTCCATTTTATGGGGCAACTGCCTCAGAGAAGTTATATAAATTGATAGATTAAAAAATTCAAAATATACATCATTACTGGAAAGAATTGCGGGGGGGGTTGTTTACTTTTTTTTAATAAGTGACATAGATACCCTGAATTTCTAATGGCTTATGTGTGAAAGTCTTTTTTAAAGTCAAATATTTGCACTTAATTACATTTTTAAATAAATACTGACCACATGGGAAAATATATTTTGAACTTCAATTCCTCAAACTCCATCCCCACCTGCAAATGACCCTTTTCCTTTCTTAGTGTTAACCTTTTCTCTCCACCCACATACCCTGCTAACTGGGATATTCAATCACATATGGAGAATATGTGAAATCTAACTGGGAGGCAGTGTGGGTGAAGGGAAAAATGTAGCCTTAGGCATCAGACAGCTCCCTCCCCTACTTACTATAGCATGATCTTGAGCGAATGTTGTAACTTGACTGAGTCTCTGTTTCCACCTTTGCAAATACCTTAATAATAATAAACCTCTTAGAGTTATTTTGTGGATTAAATGAGATATCATTTATATTGTCCTGAAGTATAATTGGTTCCAAAATACTTCCCACCCTCTTTAGTAGTAAATTGAATAATATTTATCTGTAAATTATTTTGCCATTTCAGTTGTGGTTTAGAGTAGTGAGAAAAGCTGGGCTGTTACTATACCATAGAAATTCACTCTTGGTTTTGGCCTCAGACTAACTAATATTTAATTTTCAAAATTTCTTTTTCATAAATTTCAATAATATGCAAGTGGGGTATAAAATTCTAGTTGTGCAAGTCATACTTGCCTTTTCTTTTTTTCTTTTTTTTTGTTCGAGACTGAGTCTCACTCTGTTGCCCAGGCTAGAGTGCCATGGTGTCAGCCTAGCTTACAGCAAGCTCAAACTCCTGGGCTCAAATGATCCTCCTGCCTCAGCCTCCCGAGTAGCTGGGACTATAGGCATGCGCCACCATGCCTGGCTAATTTTTTCTATTTTTAGTAGAGAGGGGATCTCACTCTTGCTCAGGCTGGTCTCGAACTCCTGAGCTCAAGCAATCCTCCCACCGCAGCCTCCCAGAGTGCTAGGATTATAGGCATTGCCTTTCCTTTTGATCTAAATTTTTGTCAGCAATTAAAAGCACCCTGGATATTATTCAACCCCCCACTGCTAAATTTGACTGGCTTAAAAAAAAAAAAGCACCCTGGATAGTCAAAAAGTAGGATCATGTATCACAACACAGAAATTGTCCAAGGAGAATTCAGGAACAAAAGGATGTTGGGAAAATCACAAATCAAGGACTAATCATGAAGAGAGCCACAGCTACAGAAACAAATCTGATTCAGAGAAATGATAATTTTTTGTGTGTCCTCTCACCCCTTCCTCAAGTTCCTCTCAAAGTTCCTAATAATTTTTAAGTTTCAAACTATAAAATAAAATTTATCCAGATTTATCCATGAGCTCATCTTCATGAAAGTGTAGAGTATACTACTAAGTCTCTCTGGACAAATTACTTAATCATTTTGTGTAATTTTCCATGTGATAAGCAGGGTTGCAGAAAAATTTGTTAACTATTGCTATGGTTTTTGGAAACATTGTCACAAAGAAACATAAGTACTGGGCTTAAAGCTGTGACTTAGATGTAAAATATTATTGATTATTGTTAACACATCCTTCTCTCTTCATTTTAGGCATTTATTTCTTATAAAAATGATCTTCAAATAAGCCCCTAAGAAGAGAAAGGAGAGGGAAATAACCTGCTGATGAGGCAAGTGGAATTAGGACCCAGTAACTCCCACCCCACTTCCTAGCACACACACAGATACTCTCACACATGCCTGCTTAGGGGCACACACTCTAGAAGTTGCTGACACTTGGCAACTCAAAAATAAAACAGAGGTGAATCTACTTGGTTTGTATCACTTCTGGCAGATCATGCTAATAACAGTAGTAGAATTATTTGTTATGATCTTACTACTGATTTCATATACTTTTGAGTATTATATCAAGATTCTAAATGTTCTTTTATAACATTTAGAGAGTATGTAAGGCCCTATGCCTCTCTCTTCTCCTTCCCCCCTCCCATCTTTCTCGCAAACTGTATGCATAAATGGATCGATACATAATCAGCTTTGGCAGAATTAATCAGTGAAAGCTTCCTACAACTGGGGAGTAAATCACTTTGGTGCAGTAAAGAGAACAGACTTTGGCTTCCAACCTGGGTTTATATCCTGGCTCTGCTCTTCACTAGGTATATGAGCCTGGGAAAGTTACTTAACTTCTTTATGCCTCAATTTCTTCCTTTGTTAAAAAGGGATAATAATAATGTTTTGTAAGTGCTTTGCAAGTATTAATTCATTTAATCCTCACAATAATCCTGTGAGGTAAGTCGTATACTTAAACCTCTTTTACAGATAAGGAAATCAATGCACAGACATTAAGTAACCAGTCCTAGGTCCCATGGCTGATAAATGACAAGCCAGGATTTGATTCCAGGCAATGTGTCTCATGATCCAGAGCATTTAACTGAAACGGTATACCCCTGTCTGTCCTAAATGGTCATGTTCTGCACTGTATAAGCCCGAAAGCCCTTCTCCAAGTCTTACTGGACCTGGATGAACATCTGACCCAAAAGGACACAATCCTTGTATAGCTTAGCTAAAAAGATGACATGGATGATTGGATTCTTTCTCTCTGAGGAATTTGTGAGAAACACAGGAGTAAGCTGCCAGCTGGTGGTGTGAACTAGAACTGAAAGGTCTAGCAAGGTTGGGGCCTTGATGGCCACTGGGAGTCATACATGAAGTAAATCAGCAGAGGGATGAAGACAGGAGAAAACAGGGCAGATGAGCCATGAAGAAACAAGTGAAAGAGATTGTGACCCCTGAGGGAGAGACCAGCCTCATTCTGTTCCTAATGCTTCCCTGATCCGGTCCACAGAAGGCCCAACTGTCCTTAGTTGTCTGAGTAAGTCCACTGTGTATCCTTCCAAAAAAGAAACAAAAGACACAGCTGTTATCACCACCACAGCAAAAAAAAAATCCTTTACTTAACCTTGCTTGAATAGTTTTCTATTCCTTGTAAAACAACAGAGACCTTATTTTAAAATGGGCAAAAAACTTGAACAGACATTTCTTCAAAGAAGACATACAAATAGCCAACAAGTATAAGAAAAGATGTTCAACACCACTAATTATCAGGGAAATGCAAATAAAAACCACAATGAGATATCACCTCACATCTGACAGGATGGCTACTATTAAAAATGAAGATAAGTGTTGGTGAGGTTGTGAAGAAATTGGAAACTATACAGTGTTGGGATTGTAAAATGATGCAGCAGCCGTAGTAAATAGTATGGAGATTCCTAAACAAATTAAAAATAGAACTAGTATGATCCAGCAATCCCACTTCTGGGTATATATCCCAAAGAGTTGAAATCAGGGTCTCGAAGAGATATCTGTGCTCCCATGTTCAGTGCAGCATGATTCACAATAGCCAGGATAGAGAATCAACTTAAGTGTCCATCGACAGATGAATGAATAAAAAAAAATGTGGCATATACTTACAATGGAATTATTATTCAGCCTTAAAAAGGAAGGAAGTTCTGACACATGCTATTAATACAACATGGATGAATTTTGAGGGCATGTTAAGTGAAATAAGCCAGTCACAAAAAGACAAATACTGTATGATTCCACTTATATGAGGTACCTAGATAGAGTAGGCAAATTCTTAGAAAGAGAAAGAATGATGGCTGCTAGGAAATGTTGGGGAAATTGTTATTTAATGGGCACAGAGTTTCAGTTCTGCAAGATGAAGAGTTCTGGAGATTGGTTGCACAACAATGTGAATATACTTACTACTGAATTGTACACTTAAAAATGATTAAGATGGATTCACAATAGCAAAGGTATAGAATTAACCTTAGTGTCTATCAACAGACAAATGGATAAAGAAAATGTGTTGTGTGTGTGTGTGTGTTTACACACACACACAATGGAATACATTCGGTCATAAAAAAGAATGAATCATATCATTTGCAGCAACATAGATGGAACTGGAAGATATTATTTTAAGTGAAATAAGCCAGGCCCCAAAATACAAATATGGCATGTCCTCACTCATACATGGGTGCTAAAAAAGTTGATCTTGTGGAGGTATAGAGTAGAATGATAGATACCAGAAGCTGGGACAGGTGTGTGTGTGTGGCAGAGGGTAGGATGAAGAGAGATTGGTTAATGGATACAAACATACAGTTAGATAGAAGAGAAATAAGTCCCGGCCAGGCCCATTGGTTCATACCAATAATCCCAGCACTTTGTGAGGCTGAGGCAAAAGGATTACTTGAGGCCAGGAGGTGTTCAAGACCAGCCTGAGCAACATAGCAAGATTCTGTCTCTTCGAAAAATTAAAAGTAAAAAAAAAATCAAGCATCGTGGCGCTCGCCTGTAGTCCCAGCTACTCAGGAGGCTGAGGAAGGAGAATGGCTTGAACTCAGGCATTTGAGATGGCAGTGAGCTATGATTATACCACTACACTCCAGCCTGGATGACAGAACGAAACTGTGTTTCTTAAAAAAAAACAAAGAAGAAAGAAGAAGGAAGAAAAGGAAGAAGAGGATGGGGAGAGGGAGGATGGGGAGGGGGAGGAGAGGGGAGGAGGAGGGGAAGTTCTAACGTTTGATAGCAGAGTAGGGTAACTATAGTTAATAACAATGTATTGTATACTTTAAATTATTGTGACTTGATTATTACACATTCCATGCATGTAACAGAATATCACATGTACTCCACAAATATGTACAAAAATTCCGTTTCAATTTTTAAAAAAGAAATATGACAAAGATATTAAAATTCTTAAAGCATAAAAAATGATTAAGGTGGTAAATGTTATGTATATTTTACCACAATTAGTGCTCGCTTCGGCAGCACATATACTAAAATTGGAATGATACAAAGAAGATTAGCATGACCCCTGCACAAGTATGACACGCAAATTCGTGAAGCGTTCCATAAAAAACCAACAAGCAAACAAAACCAGCCAATCAACAAAACAAATGGAAAAGAAATAAGGAGAAAAAGGTCAGCCTTTTTGAAGATATGGTGATTCTGTATTATTGAGAGTAACAGAGAGTTGGAAAAAGGATGCTTATTAGGTGAGGAAGACATGGATTCAGTCACCGACACGTCCAGGTATGGTGTTCCTTAGTGCACAAAATAAAAATGTCCAGTCATCATGTGGGTCTGAGGTTGGTGTATGCCCATAAGGATTCTAGGAAGACAAAGCAGTAGGCTTTTACTGCAGGATTGATTAGTGGGAGAGGATGTTTGTTAGGACAAAGGAAAAGTGGAGGATAATGACCGTAATTCTAATTTAGGAGAATGATAGCGGTATTGCCATAACCCAGGAAGGGGAAACTGGAGCCTGAACAGGCAGTAAAGACAATTGTGAGTTCAGTAGTGACTTGTGAAGTTTGAGGATATACAGAGATATTCAGTTGGCAGTTAGTTTGGTGCTTGAAAGGGTGATTGGAGCTGAGAACCTACATTGCCTCTAGTCCAGCATTTCCTCAGGGAGGCTTTGATGATTCCCTGCCATATTCACAGTGCACATGAGCAAATCAGAGGCCCTGAGAGTGCTTTGGGAAAGGGAATTGCTTAACTTTGTTTAGATTTTTCTAAACTCATTTGGCTACCTTACCCTTTTTTTCATGACATGTTTATTAATTTAATAAGGACTGCACTTTGGGGAATTGTTCTCTGGGCTATGCAAATATTTCTTTGTTGGCAAAGTAGAACAAAGGAGAAACTAGTGAGACGATTGATAGGTCTGTGGATATTCAATGTGTCCCTAATATTACAAGTCACCAAAACAGACGGAAAGCTTCCAGAAACTCAGGCCTGATGTGGCAACTGAGGACACTAACCTTTCTGTGTGGGGAGTGGCAGTGAAGGCTGCTGGGGGTTTGATCAAAGACAGCTTGCTGTCTTGGCTTTCTACCTACACTGCATGTGCCAGTAAAGCCCTGGCCAATCCCTCCCCTAGTTCTTTTTTATCCTCTGCATTGGCTTCTTGTCCTTGCTTTTCCATTTGCATAACTAATGCACACAACACAGAGTTCCTGCAATTTTAAAGACAGCTGGCCAGCACATCTTGGATGCTGATGTCAGGAAACATCTGGAAGAGGGCTAAAATTACTACAGGCCCCACTGAGAACAATGGAAGCACATTAACATGGAAAATTCAGTGTGGGGGGTGGGGAGTATAAATAAAAATGGCTGCCAGGCCACCTTACAGGAGCCTTATGCAAAATCCTGTTACAGTTTGAGCATTAATATAATACCACGGAGCAATTGAGTGGTAGGCCAGCTAAAACTGAAATATTGCTGCTTTCTTTTGGACCCTTATTATGAGGCTTTCCTTTTCCTAAAGTATTTCCTAGAAGACCTGCCAGCTAACCAAGATCCTCTTTTCTGAAAGAACTATAAACTAGTATTTTATTTTATAATAATATTAAAGTGATCTCCTTTCTTTCCCCTTGTTCTCTCTCAAAATATAAAGATATAATATAGAGTTCTGATACACCTATTTCTGCTGTCCCTAAGAAGTCCATATTAGCAGAAATATTGAGCTTTACAAATAATATAACTGAAATATTTAACTGTGAACATTATTTTTCAAGGCTGCATGGCATAGTGGTTGAAAGAACAGATTTTAGGGTCTAAATTCTGGCTCCTCCTCCTAAGCGATTATGTGAAACCTTGGGTATATTACTTAGCATAACTTAACCTGTAAAATTTGGGGAATTATTTCTGCCAGTTCAGATTGTCCTGAGGAGTACTCCTGGTCCGGATTCCTGCTTTTATAATACCTGCTTCCAGGTATGACACCTGCTTTTTCTCACTGAAAATTTGTTGGATTTTTCTCCTATCTTCAGGATTCTGAAATTTCACAATGATGTGATTTGGTCTGGTTTTTTCGTTTTGTTTTGTTTTGAGACAAGAGTCGTGCTCTGTAACGCCCAGGTTAGAGTGTAGTGGCATGATCCTAGCTCACTATTACCTCGAACTCCTGGTCTCAAGGGATCCTTCTGCTTCAGCCTCCCGAGTAGCTTGGACTACAGGCACACACCACCACACCTACCAATTTTTTCTACTTTTTGTAGAGACAGGGTCTCGCTCTTGCTCAGGCTGGTTTAGAAATCCTGACCTCAAGTGATCCTCCCACCTTGGGCCTTCTAGAGCGCTAGAATTGCAGGCATGAGCCACCACACCTGACCTGGTCTGTTTTTATCCACTGGACTAGGTATTTTGGGGGGACTATTAATCTCGCAGTTTGTATCCTTTAGTTTTGAAAATCTTCTCAAATTATTGATTTATTATGTGTTCCTCCCCATCATTTTTTCTGTTCTCTCTTTCTGGAACTCCTGTTTATTAGAATATTGGATCTTCTAGACAACCTCTAATTATGTTCCTATTATCCTTTTCTTTGTCTTTTGGCTTAATTTTCTTGGAGACTTCCTCAACTTTATCATCTAAACCTTCTCTTAAGTTTTTAAATTCTATTATTATATTTTAAATTTCTAAAAATTCTTTTTTTTGTCAGTTTTATAACTTTATTTGACGTATTTGACAATCAGCCGTTAGTTCTCATCCACATTGACTGTCTGCAGATTTTTGAAAGTGGTAACAGGTATATAGGCAACCAAAGTTGTGGTGAATCTTCATCCTCATTACCTTTTCTAAACAACCACAGACAGATACAGTATGGGACATTCTTTCTAACACAGATAACTTCTAAACAACCACAGGCAGATACAGTATGGGACATCCCTTCTAACACAGATAACTTTAGCACCTTATTCCTTTGTTAAGCCTGGTATCAATACACACATCTGGAGTCCCCATCTCCTTCATGGCAAGTTTCCAGATCTCTCTGAGTGCCCAAGAAGCACACTTCTTGAAGTCCACTCCATGGAGGCACTTGTGAATATTGATGATGTATTCTCAGGTCACCACAACTCACTGATGGCAGAATGGCCCTTCTTCTCACCACTCTTCTTTGTGGGAGCCATTCTGCTGGGCCCAAGTTGGAAAGGAAGGCCTAATGGTTTTTACAGTATCCTATTCTTATAACGTCTTTTTTCTTCTATGAAGATATTAGGTTCTCTTTCTGAAGCTTTTATTTCCCTGCATATTCTCAAGTCTCTTTTTCCTCCCTATCTTTTTGTTTTTGTGTGTATTGTCTCCATCTTCCCTGGTAGAAGCTTTCTTCAGATGTCTGATGATTCTGGCCCTTCACTCATATTTTAGAGCCTATGGAAATGTCTGTGCTATGGATGAAGTTGTTGCCTTCAGTCTTTAGAATGATCTGCCTGGGCTATTTGGGAGCAGGGACAGGGTGGTGGTGGTGGTGCTGTCATTGTCTTGAGGTCTTTTTCGGTCTAGTCAAGTTTTCTCTGGAGGACACCTCTACTCTCCTTCCTAGAGGAGTTAGTTATACTGGCTGCCAGTGTTCTGAAGGTTGAATGTGGACTGAGGAGATCAGCACTTTATTATATAAATGTTTTTTTCAAATCTGTCTGCTTTTGATATAGTACTCCCAGCCTTTATTATGCTGAGTGCCCCTAGTTCTGGCTTAGAGACCCTTTATTCTACCTTCTGCAGAAGAAAACTTCAAGTTTTCTGCTTGAAGAGGCAGTTACTAAATTGTGTTTGGGAGCAGGTCTTTTAGGGTGGCTTATCCTGAGAACTGGCTTGCTTCTTGGTTTCCCCCTCTGCTGGTGTAGAATTTAGCTTTCTCTGTTAAGTGAGGTACTAATGCCCTATTTTTCACATCTTAAAATGTTGTTACTGTCATTATTTCATACCCCTTTTAATTCTTTAAAATCTCTTTATTTTTATTTTAATGGAGGTTTGGGGATAAACACATTTGTTCAGTCAGCTATCTTAAATCAGTATTTTTTAAAAGACATTCTTAATGTAATTATTTATTCTGAAAAATTAGATTTTCTGTGCCAGAACCCCAAATTGAAAAACTCTGATGAGATCAACTAATGTATCTTAGAATAGTTTTATAAATGTATTCATTCATTTCTAACTGGTTTTTAATATTCTGGCCATCATAACTGTTGTGTGGTAAATGTTTCTATTTGTTGGCAAAACCCGCTTGGGTTATTCATCACCTTTTATGTCGTTATAGATATAAACAACATGTGTGCTCCAGATGGACTCTGAATCCAGGCTCCCACTTTGTGACACGCTGCTTCTCAGCACCAGAGGCTTCCAAACACAAGTCCCCAGATCAACTCATTTCAGCTCACATCCTGGCAACTCTCGAGAGAGAAATCTCACAGTGAATAAAATCTCTATAATGAGAAAACGTCCATTCCATATCTATTTTGGTAGGAGACTTTATATTCTACCTTCTTTCTGTACAGTGAGACATGGGTAGATTTGAACTTAAAGTGGGGCATAGGTGGGATAGGGAGTAACAAGATGACCAAGGATTCAGGTCCATAGTAAATTTTAACACCTTTCACATTTTTAACCCTCATTTTATGTGCTGAATGAAGCTAGGATTCATACAACTGATACCCTCCTGGCAGAGCTGATTTCAGGAAAGGCAACTCAGGCAGTTATTTGAGTGGGCCTGGACTGTGTGGGCACGTGGCCAGTCTCACAGCAAAACAGAATCAACAGCCTTGCAGTCTCAGAAATGCCATGGCCAGCCTGTTAAGCAATAGTCAAAACTAAAGTTTCTTCAACTGAGTTTTGGGCTCCGTAGTCAAAGGAGGACTGATCCTTTCATAGATGGAAAAATCTGTTTGCCAGTCAGAATGTGTCTGATACGTTTTTGTTTGTTTGTTTCAAGAGCAAAGTCGAGAAAAACAGCTTTTGAAAAATCAAAGAATCATAGTAATTGCTATTTCTCAGTGCCTGCTATTTGTTAGATGCTTTATATACGTGGTCTCATTGAATCTTTCCAAACAATTCTGTAGTATTATTATTACAAGCATTTTGCATCTGAAAAAAGATGAGACTCTGAGAGATTGAGTGACTTATCTGAGGTCATAAAGTCGGTAAAGATTGAAGTGTAATTTAAAAGCAGGATGTTTAGAATTTTTCTCCAAAGCCCAAGTTCTTTGCATTGGGTCAGCCTACCATTTCAAGACAGACAATGTCCATAACACTTGTTTATTGTTTGTACGGTGTTCATTTTTGAATGTAGGGCACATTTCATGCATGCCAAGAAGAAACACATGCATTTAATCTTGCTGATATATGGCAAACTTCTCCACTCTGTAATACAAATATATACAATTATGTGACAGAGATCATCAGCCCAGCAAATCACCTTCCATCACAGGTACACAGATGACAAATATGGAATACAGAAGGGGACAACTGAGGATGCTATTTGCCTGGGCTGTCATTTTGTCTAAAACTATCCCTACTTGGTAGAGAAACTACAAAGACTTGGAGGCCTGTGTTCCAGTCCTCTTGGTGCTAACCAGCTAAATTGGAGTTGTTACCTATGAAGGAAACTCACTTTTTTGAATGCTTAATATGTGTCAGGCACAGTTTTCTTTTTAAATTTACTTGTTCTTTTAAATAGTCTATATATGTCCAAGGATTATGAAGGATACTAAAGTTAGACTCCTCCATCCTTGAATCCTAGCCTTGTGATCCCCTTCCCAGTATTATCCATTGGTAACAGTTTTGCCTAATACCAGGAACTTTAAATATATTATGTCCAAGCTTACCAGTTATTGCTCCAATTAATTTAATTTAATTTTTCTTGGTCTTTTCTAAAGATTTGGGGCAGGAAAAGGAGGTCAGTATATGTGTTTGGCCTGTATTTTTGTTCCAGTTTTTAACTCCATTTTACAGATTCCAAAACTGAGCTCAGTAGCTACTCAAATAGTGAAGCCAAGGTGAATTCAATCTTTGATATTTATTGAGTGACCGTGATGGCAAGTACCATGCTAGGCTTTCAGGGTGCTATGGTGAGCCCCGCAGGTCCTTCCTCCCCGTCTAATGGAGAGGTTTTAAAAAGTAAACAGATAAGTGACCGTGTGCTATGGTTCTTACTAGGGTAGGTAGCATCAATCCAACTTGGAGGGCTGAGGAAAGCTGCTAGGAAAAGGTAACCTCCACACTGAGACATCAGGAGTGGGTTAAGAGTTATCCATGTGAAGGGGAAGATGTGGGATGGAGAAGAGAAGAGTAATCTTAAGTCTGGGGTGTTAGGGGCTTTCAGGATGACTGGAACTATGGTGGGAGTGTGCCCAGAGGCTATCTGGGAGGGGCACACTGACGCCTCAATAGTACAGACAAAAGACTTAGCAGGGAGTGATGCGATCACATTGTGGCTGAGAAATGGAGAATGGATTGGGGCTGATTGGGAGATTGCCACGGGGAAGAAATGATGGTGGCCTGAACCAGGGTCAAGGCTGAGGTATTGGGAAGTGGAGTCAAAAGACTTTGAAGGGTACCCTCTAGAACCACCAGGAATCTTTGCTGTGCTGCTAACAACAGAGCTGTTGGGCATTGACCTGCTTGTGACATTGTGCAGGACATCATAACCTTTCTAAGCATCAGTTTTCTCATTGCAAAATGGGAGTGAAAATGGGATCAAAAGGGGGGTAATATTAGTACCTACCTTATAAGGTCATGGTAAGAATTAAAAGGGAAAATCCCTGTAAAGGTTTTAGGTAATCCTCACATATATTAAGCATTTAGAAAATGTCAGGACAAATGGAGGAGCCAAGCACGTCTTCCCAGTTACAAGCTTGGGCATCTGAGTGTTTGGTGGTGCCAGTCTGTGAGTTGAGGAACACAGGAAGGGAGATAGATTTGAGGGAAGGTTTTAAATTCAGTCTGCATTTGTCTGAGTCCAAAACCCACATCTCTCCACCTCACTAATCTCTTTAAAGACATTACCACTTCTAGCTGTGTGATCTTAAGCAAATTACTCAATCTCCTCAATCTGCAAAATGGGAATGATAATTAATAGTACCTTTCTCATAGGATTGTCATAAGGATTAAATGAATTATCATGTAAGCCTGGCATGTAATTACCACCATTATTAGCTACTGTAATTGGGTATAAAAATGTGGACATATCCAATGGTATACATTTTTTTTCTTTTTCACTTTAATGTTACATGGTGACCGTCAGGCATGCCATCTCCTTTCAAATAAATTTAAACTAAAAAAAAAAAAATTTTTTTTAAAGAAGAAATAAGATTGCTGTGGCTTCAGGGTGAAGTAGTGATCAGAGTTGGGGCAGGATTAGCTTGGGAGAGCTTCTCAGAGAAAGTGAGTCTCTAGTCAGTTCTGGAAGGGTATGATGCAACCACCCCATAGATAAGCACACAGCACAAGTTGCTGAGGGAGCTTGGGCTCCAAAATTGCTTTTGAGTCTTAGTGGGTAAAAGGTAATATGGGTAAAATGATTGCTGCTGGTGGAGCTCACTAAGAGAGAAAAGGCCTGAGGGAAACTGCCAGGAGTAAATGTGGAGCCTGAAGGCAACGATGCTTTTATTCAGTTCCTGCAGTCTGTTGCTTTCCCCCATATTCCTGAGAGCTAAAGGTAACCGACCTTAGGGTGAGGTAGCTGGACAATAGACTATGTAGACAAGGCAGAGAAAGGTATTGTGGAGCTAGGCACAACATTTGCAAAGTCACAAAGATGTACAACAGGTGTTATCAGAATTCCTGTAGTTCAGAAGTGGAGTGGGAAGCAATGAGAGTTGAGGCCACAGGAGAAAGGAGAAGGGGCCAGATTATACTGCCTTGTAAGCCACGTATGGCAGACTTCATTCATTGCTTGCCTAATATTTATTATACGCTTCTCCCTTATTCATATATCTACACCTCAGGGAATGTGACACTATTTCCAAGTCAGGAGCAAATCCTAAATAGTCTATACCAATCATAATAATCTCATTTATTTTGTTAGCATTGGTTTAGGTTTGGTCTCCAGTTTCCTCCTACATTCCAGAGCTGCGCATATTAGGTTCACAGGCAAATCTGCATTGTCTACATTGTGTGAGTGAGTGTGGGTATGGATGTGAGTGTGCACTGTTATAGAATGGTGTGCTGTCCAGAGCAAGTGCCCACCTTGTTCCCTAAGCTGCCGGGATAGACTCTGGTCATCCACCACTCTGAACAGGAATAAGTAGGTAAGTAATTATTTCATTTTTATTAAGCTTTCTTAATTGTATGTCTAGCTCACATTTATTTCAATGTTTAATATTAGGAATGTTTTGGACTTTATTTAGAAATTTGGTGATGTTTTTGTGACCAGAAATATGTCATAGGAACTTAACTTTTGTTTATATCAATTAGCCTATGGCAAAATTGGTTTCGTTCTAATCATTTCGCTTAAAGTCACAGTTTCCAGAACCTATCGACTATGTTAAGTGAGGGCTTGCTGTACAAAAATACAAAGGTTGGTACAAAAGTAATTGTGAATTTAACGTTGTTGACATGTGCCATTTGATAATGGAATACATTCTTAAGTAAATGTGGTTTTGATATACATCAAAAAAAAAAAAAGTGGTGGTTTGTGACCCTGTTCTGGCCAATGAGATATAGAGAGAAGTTGCCTGGCAGGTCTTTGGGAAAGGTTTCTTCACTCTTTTTTATTTTTTAATTTAATTTAACTTTTTTAGAGATGGTGGTTTCACCGTGTTACCCAGGCTGAAACGCATTAACTATTCACAGTTGCGATCATAGTGCACTGCAGCCTTGAAATCCTGGCCTCAAGCAATCCACCTGCCGCAGTCTGTTGAATAGCTGGGACTACAGACACAGGCCACCATGCCTGATTGGTTTCTTTATTTTCAAAGGAGACCTAAGGAATAGACGTCTCTTTCTTCCACTGTTGTGTCTAGGATGTAATACCTGAAAGTGAGACTGCTATTTTGTGACCATGAATGGATTCAGCCTGAAGACCAAGCTGATCCTTCAAGAATGGTGCAGCAGAGATACAACAAACTGGAGTCATTTATGTCATTGTGGAACACTACGTTAGCTAAACATAGATGTGCCATACTTGGCGACTTGTTGCTATTTGAGATGATAAATGCTCCCTGTTGTTTGAGCCAATTTGAGCCAGAGTTTTCTGTCACTTGTGACTGAAAGCATGGGAATTGAGGCAAGATGCAGAGAAGCTTAGCTTTATCATGTAGGCAACATGGGATCAAAAAAGGTCTTTGGCCAGGCACGGTGGCTCATGCCTGTAATCCCAGCACTTTGGGAGGCTGGAATGGAGGGAGGATTGCTTGAGGCCAGGAGTTTGAGACCAGCCTGGGCAATGTAGCAAGACCCTGTCTCCACAAAAATGTTTTAAAAACAAACAAAAAATTTTTTGATTTTTTTTTTTTTTTACAGAAAGGGTTTCATTCTGTCACCCAGTCTAAAGAGGCTTAAGTGCAGTGGTACGATCATAGCTCATTGTAGCTGTGAACTCCTGGGCTCAAGTGATCCTTTGCTTCAGCCTTCCAAGTATTACAGTTGGGACTACAGGTAGGCATCTCCACAGCTGGCTAATTTTTATATTTTTGTAGAGACAAGATCTCGCTGTTTCACTCAGGCTGGTCTCGAATGCCTGACCTCAAGTGATCCTTCCACTTAGCCTCCCCAAGTGCTGGGATTATAGGCATGAGTACCATACCCAGCCAAAAAGTTGATCTTAATTGACAACTTAAAGTTGGAGAGAACGTGGGAAAACTCATACACTGCACATAGGGTCTCTTTGGAGGGCATATTATTTATATGCATCCAAATTTCAAATATACATACTCTTTGACTTAACAATTCCATTTCTGGTGTTGAAAGACATAAGTACAAAGTATAGGTATAAGGTACAAGGTGTATGTTCTTTGTAGCATTGCTTGTATTTAAAAAAAGACTGAAAACAACCAAAAAATTTATAAGTATGGAACTGGTTATATATATTATAGTATAGCCACCAATGTTAATATTTATATGTTATTATGTAATACATATATGAAAAAGAAAAATAGTTTTCAATGTTTATTGAATGACTTTTTATTTTTAAAATTTTTTAAAATTTATTTATTTTTTCACTTGAAAGTTTTTGGTTTATTAATCCTCTTGTGAAAAACCTGCACAATGGCTACAGATAATGAATATCATTGCAGAATCTTTACTCCTTCAACTTTTTGCCAGCACCAACATCGGCCTTTGGAATCTCCCTGGCTGTCTTCATTCTGTTCTTGTGCTCCTTTTGCTGCTTTCTTCTTGGTCTTTTTCTTCTTGTACAGTCCCTGTCTTGTTTTTTGGGTTTTTGTTTGTTTGTTTGTTTTTGAGACAGAGCCTCACTCTGTTGCCGAGTAGAGTGAAGTGGCATCAGCCTAGCTCACAGCAACCTCAAACTCCCGGGCTCAAGTGATCCTCTGCCTGAGCCTTCCGAGTAGCTGGGACTACAGGCCCAGGCTACGGACGTCTGGCTAATTTTCCTATTTTTAGTAGGGACAGGGTCTCACTCTTGCTCAGGCTAGTCTTGAACTCCTGAGCTCAAGCAGTCCTCCTGCGTCGGCCTCCCAGAGTGCTAGGATTATAGGTGTGAGCCACCATGCCTAGCCCAGGCCAGTCTTATAAGCCTAAGTTTGGGTTCATTTTTCTTTGCATAATCCAAGGAATCGTAAATCATGCCAAAGCCAACTGTCTTGCCACCACCAAAGTGAACTCTGAATCCAAATGCAAAGATAATGTCTGATGTGGTCTTATACATTTTGGCTAGTTTTTCCTGAATTTCTGTCTTTGGTACTATTTGTTGCCTTCCCAGGGTGAAGGACATTGATGACCATTTGTTTCCTCTGAAATAGTTGGTTGGTCGTGAACTTCCTAGTCCGGATACTTACTGTGTCATTCATGATAGGGAATGATATTCAAACAGCCAGGGAGAAAAAAAACGAATGATTTTTATATGTTAGTTGTGTTTAAGTATTTTATGTGTATATTCTTATTTGATATTCCCAACAGCTCTATGTATAAAACCGTATGTCTCGGTTTGACAGAATGGTCTCCATTTATACCTGTCACAACATAATTATTAGCAGTGTTCCCTTTCACTCTCAAAAATGCCTCTTTTGGACAATAGAGTATGTGGTTACTTTATCTATGAGTTGGTTATTGTCATCATTTCATTTTATAGCTGAGGGAAAGGAAAGCCGTTTAACTTGCCCAAGCTTACACAAATAGTAAGTAGAGACCAGAAAAGACTTACTGTGATCTCAGAGGACAATCTTAAATTTCTTGCGCCAAAGAAATGTTGCCTGTCTCTCTAGGATACCATCAACTTCCAATCTAAAGCTTGAGAAGTCAGCTCTTAAAAATTGGGAAATCCTAGTGGCAGCCCTGGTAGTGGCCTCCCAGGTAGAAGGGAGTGTAGGCCAGTTGTCTGTCCATTTCTTCATAAAATATATCATTATTCTGCCTGAGAGGTTTTTCTCATAATCTCTAGGAGCTCATCACTTTCCTTTGCTAGCCTTTGGCTAGCTTGTTTTCAGGAGCTATGATCCGGTTTTACCTTTTTGTATTAGAATCTTACTTTGTTTTTTTTACCATTCTGTCTTTTCTCTTTTCTAAACTCTCCCCAGAGGTGATGGGTTGGAGGCAAGGGTGATCGGTGGGCATAATGACATATATCTGGACACTTTTATTTGCTGCTGAGGTGCTCTCTTCTTGGCATCCATGCTAGCTGCACAACAATTGTAATAATAAATCATAAGTGTTTTGTGAATTAGAACTTCCACATAATTTTGAACTAGTTGACATGAAAAGGTTAGACTGGATTAGAAATCCATCTCATTTATCTCAAGAAATGCACCATTACATTTGCCAATGATGTTAGGTTCTTTAAATATAACATCAATAGACATAAAATTTTGAATGTCTATGCAATAAGTTTTTAGTTTTTTATTTATGTCTGTGAACAAAGTCTTCCCAAGTGATAAAAACCAAAAATTTGAAGAAATCTTTGCAAGGAAGCCATAACCAGAAATTTCATGTAAACTTTTGAATGGTAAAGCCTGATTTTAAGAAGTTGTATTGAGTTGGAGGGAGCAAATGGAGTTAAAGCATTCTAAATTTCTAAATTTCTTGCAATGACACGAAGGAGGGTGAAGATATTGATTAACATTAGGCTTTGATAAATTAAGGATGTATATTATAATATCTATAGTAATACTAAAAGCATAAAAAGAGTATAAAACTTCTAAAATTGTAAAGGGAAAAAGTAGGATATTAAAAAAATACTCATTGAATCAAAAAGAGACACAGTACTGAATACAGTTTAAAACTTACATTTCAATTAAAACTTTTATAATCTTTACATTTTCTGGTATGACAATTTTAATATTTCCAATCCATATGCAATATTTTCAGGAAGATTTGGGGAGGCAAGAATTATAATCATCTCAACTGAGAATTTAAGATTGTTTTTTCTTTTTTTTACAGTGACTTAATCAAGGCCAGAGATTAAGGCTTTTAAGTTAAGTTTAACTGAAAGCTTGTTTAGAAAAAGAAGTGAAAAGCTGAAAAAAATTAAAATTTCCTTAATTTATAATGGATTATCCTCCCAGTTGATTATAATTCTGCCTTGTCCAGAAATTCCATCTCTCACCCCATCTATGCAGTGACAGTGACAGCAACTTTATTTATATGGTAAGACTTCTTTGCAGTAGTTGATTGGGCCAGGAATGAGTGCTTGAGCCACGTTGTACCAATGAGCCCTTTCATCTGGGAACTTGAAATTGGCATTAAGAGATTTCCCCTACTTTTCAATGGTATCTGTTTTAAAAAGAGAGAGAGAGAGATTTCCAAACCATCTACTGGGTTTGGTCATTATCTGCCAAGTAAATACGGAAACTGAGAAAACTAGTGTTCAAGAGAAAAAGCAGAAAGGAAAAGAGATGAGAGATAGTGGGTGTTTCTGGGTTCCCTCTAGCACTTCAGTCCTTAGATTCAGAGTTACCCAGGCTTGAATGCATTACTATCCCTGGTTTCTATGAGTTAGCCATGAAACTATATATTATTAATAATTCACTGATTGACTTAAACTAAACTAAAAATAAATTATTTCCATCAGTGTAACCCAAGTTTCTCACATTTAATTTGTGTTCTAAAGGAGGTTGGGATGCATTGAATTAGAGAGTTGTTTACAAAGTAGAATTGGACTGGACTGTGTTGGTGAAAGAAGAATGGATGAAACTGTGAATATAATGTACAAGTTCCAGGTTTCAACACGCGGTTGGCTGTGATGACACTTCCTAAGAGAGGGAATGTTGGATGAAAGTAGTTTTGGGTGAGGGTGAGATGATGAGTTCAATTTCAAACACATTGAGTTTGAGGTGCCTGTGGGAACCACATGAGGAGATGTTAAGTGGTATCTAGGGCTGGAAAGTGCTCTGTAGATACACATTTGGAACTTGTCAGCATATCAAAGGTAGTAAAAGCCATGGGAATGGATGAGTTTGACCAAGACACTATATAGTGAGAAGACACAAGAGCCAAAGACAGAATCCTGGGATTATCAACTTAATTAATGCTATGTCCTAGGGCTGTTTGCATCTACGGTGCTCTCTATCATCAATGCATTTTGGGAGAAAGACATTTTTAGCAAATATGAAGTTGCTCCTGTAGTGGAGTATCAGGTTGCCTTGAGACTCTGTTCTCTACACTTAAGAGTCTCCAAGATGATCCCATTCACTGTGAAGATTGGATGGTGGTGCTAGACTTCAGGGTTTATACCATCTTTCTGGTTGCTCCTTCTTTTTCTGTTTTGTTGACTTCCACTATTGAAAAGTGTGCACACTCCCAGACCCATTGCTTTCCCTGCTCTTTACTCTCTGCCTTAAAAAGTCAGCAGTGTGTGGCAAAATGGGCACGTGCAGGGCATGTGCCTTAAAAATAGGCAGACCTGGTTTAGAGTCCCAGCTAACTGTGGCCTTGGGCAAATTACTTAATTTGTCTGATCCTCTATTTTCCTCATCATAAATCTGGGCTAACAATATCTCCCAGGCAGTGTTGCTGTGAGGACTGGATACAAAGCACCCTGCATAAACCGTGACATACTGAAGCTGTGGTTATTATCATCAGGCAGGTCATCTACTCTAATGGATTTTTTTCCTTGTTTCTTCTTCCTACAAAAACAAACATCAAAAACAAATCAATAAACCCACACACAAAGAATCTGGTTTGTTAAACACTGTACTCTGATTCAATAAAAATGAGACTGAATTTTCATATTGCTGGAGAGATAAGAGATGATTAAGACTCCCTTTAAAACTAGAGATGCTAAAATCCTTCAGTTATCTGGAAACATTTTTATTATATTTTGCTGATAAAGGATAAATGCTGAAGATTTTTTTGTTTCTTTCTCTTCTCTTTTTCAGGGACCAGGATTCCTGTTCTGAAACATAAATAGATATTTATCTTAAGAATATGTTGGCAGGGGCATTTCTCTCTTCTTTTACTTTAAGCAGATGGTAATTTGTTATTCTTTTCCTCTGGTGTTAGATTCCCCTCAGAGGAGTGAGGTGTGGACATTTAGGACATGGTCAGTGTCCCACCACACTTTCTTACCAGTAGATACCAGTTATTTGCAGTTTCCGCAACTAACTTCCACCTTGACATTTTGGGCCCTGATATCACACCTTAGCTCCACTTCCATGTCTCAGATTAGATCCTGGCCATTTCACCTAGAACCACCACTACTTCTCACATTGGACGTTTATAACACTGACAATTTCCTCTAAATCCTTTCCTCTTTCTGGCCTTCCAAATCTCTTCAGTGCCATTATTCTCCTGGTGATCAGCTCAAAAATCAGGAGGCTGGGTGGCTAAGAAACATGATCAAAGACCCTGGTTATTCCCGTCTTTCTATTCACTCATCTTCAGGCCAGCTTCCCTTTTGGTTAAAAAATAGCTGCCAGAAATCTAGGCATCACCCCAGACATTCATCCCAATGTGCAGATGAAGCAGATGGCATCTCCTCATGTATGTCCAGATTGAATAAAGAAATCTTTTCCTAAAGTCCCTAGCATACTTCTCCTCACATCTCATTGACTAAAACTGAATCACACATTCATTTTTAAAACAAGCACTGGCAAGGAGTATAGGACTGTCATGATTGGCTTAGACTAATCAGGATATACCCCTGAATCAGGGATAGGGTCATGTTCCCCTGAGATGTGGATACCCAAATAAAATTAGAGTTCTAACAAGAAAAAAGGGGAACATAAAAAGAAGGAAGATGTGTCATTCTGGTCTCTTCCTATTACCTTAGTCCAAGCCCTTAAAACCTATCTCAAGGACAAGCATAATAGTTTTCTAACTGGTCCCCAACATTCTTTCTCTCATAGCTCACCACCCACAATTTTGCCAGATTTATCTTCCAGAAACACTGCTTTGCCACATTGCCATTTTATGGGAAAGAAGTGTTTTCTAAGGGGGGTATATGAGCACAAATTTTTTTTTTTTTAAGAAAATCAGTTTCCAGGGTTTCAATTTGTTCTCTCTGAAAACTAGCCTTAAGTTTAATACAAATTCTTTATTTCACCTTTTATTTCAAAATAGCCTAATTTCTCCTTACCTATCCTGAATATTACGTTGGTACCTCCAGAGTCTTGAGAACCTCTGGGGAATGGAGGAGAGAGGAAACAAAGGGACCATTTGAAGTATTGATTTTGGGAAAGCCTCCTTTAATGATTAAGCAAAATCACTGAGCAGGTCTTTCCATTAACGGTGAGGTGTGGCTTTAGAGCTAGGGTGTTAGGGTCTATGTTGGGAGGCTGTGGATTCAGATATGTTTTAGAGTGGAGAGGTGGAATGACTCAGCATCTACCATCCCTGGTTATAGTCAAAGAATGCATAACTCTTGAGGGAGAGACCCATGACAGCAAAGAAAAGAATGCTTCAAACACTGAAAATGAAGTCTGCCATTTGTTTTCAGTTATTCTCAAAACCTAGGAGATGCCATTAGCTGGAAAGGATGATCTCTGAGCAGCAGATGTGGTACCAGATACTGATGATGATTCAGGACTGAGTGATGTACCTTCACGGGACACACGTTAAATTTTCACATGCTTTCCCAAGTGTAGTTCACCTTAGTAGAATATAATGAGAATGATCCCTCTAAACTTGTGCAACTTGGAAGTAATGTGAAAATTCTTTTAAATTTAACTAGAATTTTTCTGGGATTATTACATCTTTACTACATTAGCTAAAACTCATGGAAAAAATTCATGTGATTTTTTTTATACAATGTAGAGATTATTAAATAATTAAATTCCACTTTTATGAAATTATGCCATGGAATATTTTTCCAGTGGTAGTCAATTCTTATCTCTTCTTTTAAGACATATATTTTTACTCCTATTAACACAGAATAAAGTGATGTGCTAGCTACCAGACTACTTAGTTTTTAGAAGTTCATGCTTTTTTCTTTCCATTAAATAGATAGGAAAAGTTAAAAGTTTTAAAAACATGAATGAATTATTTTCTGATTTTTATATATACGATTTTTATTGAATTTTCCCCAAGTCCAATCCCAGAGTCCACACACATGTACATTTACCAAAGGAATACCAGAACTTCTACCATTCCTTGCTTCATAAAGCGCTTAAAATTTCAGCCACATTTTATTGTATTATTACAAAGTAAGTAATAAGAAATGGCATTTTAAAATTGTTTTATACATTTTTAATGGATACATTAATTACATTAGCTCTACATCCTGATGTATTGCTTTTAGTAATCTATTTTTCAAGTTATGTTCCATAATTTCTCAGTGATTTCATACTGTTACTCAAATTGCATTTTAACTTATTCATTTGAATTGCTTTGATTAATTAATTCAAGCTTTTCCAACAGACCATGTCTGATTTAGCTGCTCAGTTTGACATGAGGGCTGCCTTTTCCAATTAGTCTGTATGAAAAATATTTCCTATAAATGTTGAATAGTTGAATGAGCTAAATCAGCAGCTCCAAGCTTCTGACAAAAATATTATTTAAAATGGGTTAAAATAAAAGCATTTAAAAAATAATGTAATGGCAAAAGTATATTGAAATGATTATTTTTATTTTCTCAACTCTTCTGATGTATCAGAGTAAACAAGAACCTTTAATTGAAAGAGAACATTGGCAGGGGGGGCAGGGAACAAAAAAAAATAATTGAAAGAGAAAAGAGATAGTCACATAACTGTATGATAAATCTTAGTGGAAATTTTTAGTAAATTTTCCAAAATTGTGGACTTAGAAGAATTTTATAACTGGGTACCAAATCTTTTTGCAGGTCAAGTTGTTTCTAATAGAAAACTTTTCATAAAATTGGAGGAGTCTGTAATTGAGTTGCTAGCTGATGGAAATTTAAAGCAAATTTTTGGGCCAGACATGGTGACTCATGACTGTAATCCTAACACTCTGGGAGACCGAGGCAGGCAGATGGTTTGAGCTCAGGAGTTTGAGACCAGTCTGAGCAAAGAGCGGGACCATGTCTCTACTAAAAAAATAGAAAGAAATTAGCTAGACAACTAAAAATATTTATAGAAAAAATTAGCTGAGCATAGTGGTACATGCCTGTAGTCCCACATACTTGGGAGGCTGAGGCAGAAGGATTGCTTGAGCCCAGGAGTTTGAGGTTACTGTGAGGCTAGGCTAATGCCACGGCACTCTAGCCCGGGCAACAGAGTGAGACTCTGTCTCAAAAAAACAAAAAAAGCAACTTTTTGGCTGGGTGCAATGGCTTATGACTGTAACTCCAATCTGGGCAACATAATAAGACCCTGTCTCTAAAAAAAAAAAAAATTAGCTGGGTGTGGTGTTGCCCACCTGTAGTCCTAACTATTTTGAAGAGTGAGGCAGGAGGATTGCTTGAGCCCAGGAATTCAAGGTTTCAGTAAGCTACAATGATGTTACTGTAACCTGGGTGACAGAGCAAGACCCTATCTCTAAATAATAAATAAACAAACAAATAAGCTTTTTGATGATAGATTATGAAATTGTTGTAAAATCATCAGGCATGGTGGCTCAGGCCTATAATCCCAGAGACTTGGAAGGCTAAGGCAGGGGCATAGCTTGAGCCTAGGAGTTCGAGGCTGTAGTAAGCTATGATCATGCCACTGCACTCCAGCCTGGGTGACAGTGAGACTCCAGCTTTAAAAATAAATACATAAATAAGGAAAAAATGATGAATAATTTTATAACAAATGATTAGTTAAATTCAAATAATTTTGTTAAGATTATCTTTATAAAAAGCTTCTTCCATTCCCATCCCCTTATTTTATATAAAAATTCCTTGGTGATAACATTTATAAAAATGAAAAGTACGAATGAAATTGATGCTCTAAGTTGGGACACATGAATTAATTGAAAAGAAAATAGTCTTATTCATCTTGGTAAGAACTGTACCTCTAATAAAATGTTCTTTTGCATCATTTATCTTAATTTATAACTTATGTAGGTTATTTTGATAAAGTTTACACTAATAATAATAATGATAAAAAGTTTTTGACACGTTAAAGGCTTGGCCATGGTGGAAACTATTAACTGCTTCCCAAAATTTGTTCTCTCCTTGTTTGGGTACATAGCCTACTTTTCTCCACTCCCTTGCTGTAAGATATGGCCATGTAATTGCTCTGGCAACAGAACGTGAGTGTAAGTGATATGGTTCTCTTTCAGGCCTGCTCCCATGAAATCTCTTCCGTGCATTCTTCCTTGCCTTTTCTCCTTCTACCATCTAAATACAGTTGAGAATGAGGCTCTAGGAGAGGGGTTGGCAAACTTCAGTAAAGGGCCAGACAGTAGCTATTTTAGGCTTTGCAGGCACATAAGTCCTGTGTCATACATTCTACTTTTTTTTTTTAGTAGCCTTTTCAAAATGTAAATCTATTCTTAGCTGCCAGGACACACAAGAATAAGCCCACAGGTTAAACCCTTGTTCTAAAGGACTGTGAAGCCATACATGGAAGGAACTTGGTTCCCCTAATCACTGTATGGAGGGGAGCGCCTTGCTTATCTGGGCACCTCATCCAGGACTATTCTGTGAGAAAGAAATAAGCTTCAATTGTGTTGAGCCATTACACACTTGGACCTATTTGTTATTATAGCTCAGCCTAACAAAAATACTGGAAATAAAAAAAATTGATTTATAAACTTTTTATTTCAGAGAAATACAGTGTAACAGAATGAATAAGACTTATAAGCATAATAATATAGTACATTGGGATAACAATATGTACTAGAAGTGGAATACAAATATGATCTTAAGGAGAAAATGGAATGATGTAAAATTTCTGATTGTTAAAAAAGAGAGAGCTTATTTGTATATTTTTAAATGGATGATGATGGGCATCAAATTGCTTGGATTTAGAATCAATGGGATGTTTTAAAGACAGAATTGCAGCAATTTATTTTGAAATGCCTATATTCATAATACACTGAAAATGACAACCTTTGCAATTATTTAAACATAAAATGAAATATTTAATTTTTTAATTTTTAATGTTTAAATTTTTATTTTAATTCCTCTTACTGTCATTCCCAAAAGATGGAATATTTTAGATGTCACCTAAAAATTTTTTGAAGGAATACATGAGTTTAAAAAAGTTCTTTGAAAGGACATGCCAGCTAAAACCTTTGAAGAGCCTTCAAAGAAGCTTTAAAGACTCAGAACCAAAACTCTTTTGAAATCTTCATAGATTCCCTGGGCTGAAAGAACGAACAGGGGTTTTTCTGGTCCACCGCTGCTCTTTTCAAAATCCCATGTGTAGGTCACTACAGTGTTCATACTCAGGAATGTCCTTGCGTGTCAGGAGCCCTGCCTACAGAGTCACTCAGCTAGGTGTAGACTCATTTCTTCTGATCTTAGATTCCCCACTGAATCATGAGGATGAGAGCAGCTTGCTTCCTTTCTTTCAAAAGTTTTCCCTTCTTGGTCGTTCTGAGGATTCATGAGTTAAACATTTGTTAACTACTTTGCATATTTGGCTGAAAGTACAGTCTTTATTATTGTCAGATGGATGAAAGGTGTGATACAAGTGCAACATATTGTTTTCTTCCCAAGGCAGACAGCATTATCATGCTTAATCCCTGGAAAGCTCATGACCCCCTTGTCTTGCAAGGCCTCCTCATTGGTATAATCAGCCACAAAGTAAGCTAAAAGATTCCCGCAAGAGGTTGTACTTTCTCCTTTTCCTCAGAGTTTCTATCTGCCTACGAATGAGTGATAACTTCTTTTCTCTAGCAGACCTGACAGTCCTTACTTGGGCCTGTCACAGCAGGAGTCCCATGGCTAGAGAGAGCAGACCCTGGGCAGGGAGCAAATTAAGAAAATTGAGTCCTTGTTTTTGATCTATCCTTGTCTACTCATGTGACTCTGGGTGAGTCATTTTACCTCTCTAAGCCTCATTTTCCTTACCCAAAATAGGAAACAATGGAATAAGGAATTTTTACAATTCTTTCACACTTTAAATTTCCTCTTAGCATGTCAAAATGCTGAAAAACCGCTCTGAAAATTTGAGCATATTGTGTTACCACTTGGTAATATGTGATAGTGACAATGGCGAAGGCAATGATGGTGATGATGGGTTATGGTGGTTGTGATAGAGGTGATGATGGTGGTTAGGGTGATTGTAGAGTTGGCAGGGGTGGTGTAGATGGTGTCAGTAATGATAATGGTGGTGGAGATGGAGGTAGTGAGGGTGGTGAGGGAAGTGGTGTAGGTGATGTTGGTAGTGATGGTGGTGATGGTGGAGATGATGGTGTAAACTTCACAGTGACTTTGAATAAAAACGTGTGTATTAATACATTTATCACAGAATCTGTTCATTTTTATGGTTCCCATAGTGCTTAGTACACTGCCCTATCCGCAGCAGATGCTCATTAAATGTTTGATGAAAGAGTATCTGGGCTGGGCATGGTGGTTCATGCTTGTAATCCTGGTACTTCAGGAGGTTGGAGCAGGAGGATCACTTAAAGCCAGGAGTTTGAGACCAGCCTGGGCAACATAGTGAGACCCTGTCTCTACAAAAAAATTTATAAATTAGCTGGGTTTGTTGGTATGTGCCTGTAGTCCTAGCTACTGGGGAGGCTAAAGTGGAAGCATCACCTGAGCCCAGGAGTTCAAGGCTGCAGTGAGCTATGATTGTGCTACTCTACTCTACCCTGGGCAACAGAACAAGACTCCATCTCTAAAAAAAAATTAGAAAAGAAAAAGAAAGAGTATCTGGCTGATAATTACAGATGCATCTAATATCTAAGGCAAAAGCTATCATTCTTTTGAAGATCTCAGGTTTAATTTTATGTGCTATGACAGGCTTTCTAAGAAGGCTGTGAAAATACTATCACTGAAAGCGCTTTCATTGATGTTGTTCATACTTTCTAGGGAAGGATGAAAGCTTGTGTGTATTACACAGGGTTCTTCTGTCAAAAATAGTGTATAAAGGCCACTGAGATAAACCTACTCAAAAAGAGATCAAAATTTCATAGGAAGAAGTTTGGGACATTATCTGAAAATTAAAACTAAAAAATATAAAAATAATTTTATCTTTTACGTAACAAAATTTAGGTTCTTATAGAAACTATAGGCTAGCCCTCAACATGTACAATGATTGAATCAAGTATTCCTTTTTTTTTTGAGGGTATATCATTTTTCCAGGAAAATTAATAACACAGAACATTCTTCACTTAACATACCAAAATACCCAAAGGGTTTCAACAATTCTCCCAAATGACTTTCTTGATTTTTTTAATCTTTGGCTTTTCAAATTAATTCCCCTAACATGTGATCCTTATTGATTGTTTTCTCTTTAGGTTGTTAACTGTTTTACCAGATACACAAGATTGGGAATATTTCCTAAAATTAATTGATTTAATGAAATCTTTTATCTTTTGCAAGATTTACATTTTTTTTTTTTTGTATTGTGTGGATGGATATTTACAACTTCCAACAATGAGAGATGCTCTCAGTGTTAAGCCAGGAGAGATGTTTGAGTGCATATTGGGGAATATGTTTATTATATGGTGATTTTCACTTTCCTGTATCACATTGTATAGGATATAGATAATATATAGATAACAAAGATACTTTGTATCACCCAGCCAGCATCAGTTCAACATTATTGAAAATAACTTGCTGTGGAAGGTTATATTTTCCAAAATGGCTGTAACAATATTTCTCATCCCACATGCTCATTTTACCATGTGACCTTGCCCCTCCTTGATCAAGAGGTGGAGTCTGGAACCCCTCCCCTTGAACCTGGGTAGACCTCCGTGACCTTTCTGCCAACAGAATGTGGGGAAGAGATGCTATGGGATTTCAAAGGCTAGATCATAAAGAATGATAGATCTTCCACCTGTTTATCTCTCAGGACACTTCTCCCAGAACCCAGCCACCATATTACAAAGAAGCCCAGGCCACATAGGGAAATGTTCCAATCAGCAGACCCAACTAAGGTTTCAGACAACAGCCAGAATCAGTCACCAGACATGTGAATAAAGAAGCCTTTGAGATGACTCCATTCCCAGCCACCATCTGAAACCAACTGCCTACGAGACCATGACAGAGAACTGCCTAACTGAGCTCAATCAACCCCCAGGACAATGAGAGATAATAAGAACAAATTATTTTTTATCATTTTATATCACTGAGTTTGGAGTGGTTTGTTTTGCAGCAGTAGATATCTGAAACACTTATTTTCATGATTTTTTAAATACTTCTAATGTAATAAGGCTCTCAAATGGAAACCCTGGAACAAAGGATTCCATGGTTCCTGTGCCTAGGCATATTGCTCAACCCTAAATACTCTCAGAGTGGTGAGGAGAAGGCCAAGAAGTGGGTCTTCACTTCCTTGATCATCCGGGCATACCCATGAGGCCTCTAAAAATGATATCGAGGTGATAGGAGCCTGGTTAGTGCTATTATGATCTCTTGTCATCTAGAGAAACTCTTAAGAGGATGGGGCTGAACACGCACAACTAGGCTGCTCTACCTCTAAAGGTAGCTGAGGCCCTCAGGTAACTTCTACTGGCTTTTGCTAACACTGGCTGTTATAGAGAAGCTTTCCACCCATTTCCCAACCCTGGCCTCTAGATGTAGGTCAAGACCTTGACCCATTAGACTTTACTCTGTTCTTGGCCCCACTTTATCCAGGTAGGGGGCCTGGTAAATATGAAGGCTCAGCACTGGAGAGAAGATCTACAGCAGGAAGAAAGGAGCCACAATTAAAATATCAGATAGGATGAATGGTGAAAAAAATCAACTTGTTAGACAAAAGAAAACACACAGAGGAGAGGGGAGAATGGCCACTTTGGGTATAGCATTCCACCACCTTCCTTCTCTTCCCATTACTTAGACATCAATTTCTAGATAGTGGAGGAGTAGAGTGCAAAAATGGCAGAATTAAGGGGCTGAAAGTGGCTGTGTAGCCTATATGCTTGGGGTTTTTTTTTATGTTAACATATGCCTCTTTGAGCTTGCAGGGCTTTACTGGAATCAATTTGTGTTGCAGAAAAGCTAAAGGGCCTGGAGGGGGCCCAAAGAAGAGGAAGCATGTACTTTTATGGCTTTTTCTAGGCTCAAAGAAAGGGGATAAAAGAGATAATTCTGGTTTTCTTTGTTTTGTTCTAGATATTAGTCACCAGTTCAATTTCAGGTAAGAGAAATTGACTCAAATCAGCTCACATAGTAATAGAAATTTATTGGTTCTGTAATTATATAGCTGTGGGCTTTAGGAATGGTTTTATTGAGAAGCTCAAGTAATATCTTTGGAGATTTGTCTCTTGTCTGTCCTTGTAGTCCACTATTTCTGATTGACTTTATTCTATACTCAGGCTTCTTGTATGTAGAGAACATGATTTCTGCCACTATGGCCAGAATTGTACCCTTCCTGCCTAGAGCGTCAATGGAAAGAAGCTGAATTGTTAATCATTCCAGGTAAAAAGACCCAGGCAGGACTCTGACCAGGCCCAGGTCATAGTTCTACTTCTAAGGCTAGAGGGCTGGGATGGGGTTCAGTCTCACCCAAACCATTTGGAATGGGTTCACCATAGGAACAGAAGTGTTCTGTTATCAGAAGGATGGGAAAAAATGTGCAGGACAGACTAAAACATCAGATGTCCACTAGAGCTGTCCAACTACTTTTGCTAGTTTTGAAAAGGAACTAAGACTAGGGACATGTGCTATCCCCAGGAGTAAAGACTGGCTAGTTGGCTAGAACTTTCCATATCCTGCATTGTTTAGGGACCAGACGAAGTGTTCAGGAGGTAGGAGGCTAAGAAACTTGTGGATGTTTCTTTGATTACATTCTGCTATGGATTGTGGAAACTTACCTAGTCTGCCTCTCCATACTCCAAAATGCTTGAATTAGCATTCTCTACCCTGGATATTCTGTAGATTCAAGAAAGGGTGATTGTGATAACCCTCAAAATTTGGGAACTACCGATTTACTGCAAGAATATAAGTTGTATTCTGTAAGTTGTATTCAGAAATTCTTCTTTCATATTTAGTGACCTTAATATATACTTTTAACTTTTTGTTGAATTATAATATACCTACAGGAAATACACATATCATAAGTGTACAATTTGATAAATTTTCACAGGTTGAATATACCCAAGGAACCAATACCCTGTTCAAGAAGCAAAACATTTCCAGTATCTAAAAGCAACCTCCCCTCCCCCGTGCTCCTTCCTAGTCACTACTCTCCTGCCAAGGGTGCCAAGTCCTTATCTTGACTTCAGACAGCACAGATTTAGTTTTAATGTTTTTGTAATCTATAAAAATGTAATCATACAGTATATACTCTTGAATCTTTATCTTCTTTTACTCAATGTTGTATATATAAAATTTATCCATATTATGTTTGTAGCTATAGTTTGTTCATTCCCATTGCTGTATAGTGTCCCATTATTTATTTATTCAATCTACTCTGTCTTAAATTTACTATTTATTTATTTTAGAGACAGGATCTCACTATTACCCAGGCTAGAGTGCTGTAGTATACTGATAGCTCACTGCAGCCTCCAACTCCTGGGCTCAAGTGATCCTCACACCTCTGCCTCCTGAGTAGCTGGGATGACGGGCATGAGCCATCTCGCCTGGCTCAATCTACTCTTGAAGGGTATTTGGGTGGTCCCAATTTAGAGCTTTTACGGCTATGAACTATGAAAGCTCATGATTTTAAGGATGTTGGAGTATTAAGTAAAATCATCTTTAAACAAGTCATCTTTGATATTTAATGGGAGCATTAAAAATATTCCATAGACTTCTTCACATTCTAAGTGGTGTCCATAAAATGGTGCTGCTTAACATCCACAATCAGAATAAGGCAAGAATGAGGGAACAGGAGGCTGAGAGTAACCACCCCAGCAAAAAGTCATGATCCCTTGCTCAGTTCCTGGGCCTGAGCCAGTGATCAGTTCAGGAACACTTTGAAGAGGTGGCCAAGTCCTCAGAAGTAGGGGCCCTGGAACACCATGGCATGTGTATTAGCCAGAATTCTCCTGAGAGACAGAACAAATAAGATATCTATATCTATATATAATCTATATATACACACATACACACACACACATACACACAGAAGATACATGACAGTAGACTTAATTAGTCTATCCTTAATTAGGATAATTGGCTCATGTAATTAGGGAGGCTCAGATGTTCCACGATAAGCTGTCTGCAAACTAGAGACCCTGGGATGCATGGCTCAATCCAAGTCTGAAGGCCTCAGAACTAGGGAAGCTGATGGTGTAACTCCTAGTCTGAGCCAAAAGCCCAAGAACCTGGGAGGTGCTGGTGTAAGTCCTGGAGTCTAAAAGCTGGAAAGCCCAGAATTCTGATGTCCAAGGCAGGAGAAGAAGAGTGTATCCCAGCTCCTGGAGAGAGACCCAATTGCCTTTTCATAGTTTTTGTTCTATCCAGGCCCCCAGCTGTTTGGTTGGTGCCTGTTCATATTGAGGGCTGATCTTCCCCCACTTAGTCCATTCAGACTGACATGTTATTCTCTTCTGGAAACATACTCAGTCTTCATATTCCTTAATCTACTCACACTGACACCTAAAATTAACCATCACAACAAGTAATGCTGTATGGATTCCCAGTCATTTTCCAAAGGGACCTATGGTTGTTTACTTGAGTGTGTGTACAATGGGGAAAGGAGAATACTCAGACATTTCAGGGATTATTGGATACAGGTTCTGAGTTGATATTGACATTTGGAGACATGAAGCATTGTCATTCCCCTTGTCCACTCTTAGAGTGAGGAATGTGGGGGCCAGATAAATAAATGGAGTTCTGGCTAAAGTCTGACCCACAGCGGATCCCCTGGGTCTATGGACACATCTAGTGGCCATCTCCATAGTATCTGAATATATAATTAATATCGCCACACTTGGCAGTTGTACTAATCCCCACATTGGGCCTTTGGCCTATGAGACAAGAGCTATCACAGTGGGGAAGGCCAGGGAGAAGGTTCTGTAATGGCATCCTGCCAAACTGCCTGCCCCCAGCAAGATTGTAAATCAAAACCAATATTATATCCTGGGGGTTGGGTGGGAATGAGGGGTGGTAGAGATTAGTACCATCATTAAAGATCTAAAAGATGCAGAGGAGTAGGTGGTCCCTATCATTTCTCTGCATAATTGACCAATCTAGATCCCCTAAAATGATGTAGATTACTGTAAAATCAACCAAGTAGTAGTCATGATTGCAACTGCTGTGGCAGCCACGTTATCCTTGCTAGAGCAGATTAATAAGGCCTCAGATATAAGGTATGAGGCTGTTGATTTGGTAAATGAGTTATTTTCCATTCTAATTTAAAAAGAGGATCAGTAACAGTTTGCATTTATATGGAATGGAAATATTTATTTATAATTTTGCCCCAGGGCTATGTTAACTCTCCTACCCTCTGTTATATATAGTTCAGATATGGATCTGGAACATCTGAACATCCCAGAGCATGCTGATCCATTACATCAATGACATTGTTGTTGATCAGGCAGGATGAACAAGATGTGGCTAGTATGCTGGAAGCCTTGGTAGGAGACATGCACACCAAAGAGTGGGAGCTAAACCCTATGAAGATTCAGGGATCTGCCACTTTAGTGACATTTTTAAGGCTTTAGTGGTCAGGTGTATTCTGGGACAACTTCTCCAAAGTAAAACATCTTCCATCTCCTACCACAAAGAAGGAGGCGCATGTTCTCCTTCCAAGATTCGAATGAAGGTTTGAGTTGCACCATCAGGATGACCAGGTTGGCCATCAACACCTGTAGAGGTGATAGCATTTGTTGTGGAAAACCTAGAGTGGATAGTGAAGGAGGAAGAGGTTAAATATCAGTTTTGGCCTCAAGACCAACTGCAACAACAGGGGCTGTGGTTTGTCTCATTAACCTCCTTCTTCTAAATTAGAGCTGACCCATTGCTGCCCACCATGGGATACCTCTAATGGTCAGTTGTTGCTGAGATTCCCATCAGTCTGGCCGGGCTGGGTCTTTCTCAGAGCTGCACTACAGTCTGAGGTTCTTCTTGCCTAATCCCCCTTCCTTCCCTCCTTTTTCACCAGTGTCAGACTTGCATTGTAATCTGAAGACTTTCCTGACCTACTCTTCTTCCTTCTCCTCGCTAACCTTCACGGGCATTTTGCCTGGTACGTCTCTTGCTCATTTAACTCCATCTTGGTGTCTGCTTCCTGGTGGATCTGAACTGATCCACAAACCATGCTTGCTAGTTCTTTACAAGTAATCATCTGTTTTTCTCTATTTTTTTTTCTTGATGGACATTGAAACAGACACTTATCTTATAAATATAGATATTGCTGCTGGCCAATTTACTGTGATTGAACTTTCCAGAGAAGTTACAGGATGGTTTAGCTTCTTCTAGAACTTACAGCAGGGAAGTAGAGGTCTACTTTTGTCTGTTACCAGAAGGGCAAATCTACTCTTAAAGTTTTCCTGGATTACTTTTGTGTTTCCTTCCCTTTCCCCTCCCATTGGACTCTAGAAGTAAAGACCCTGTTTGCCTCCTTTAAACCTGCAGTCTCCAACCGCTGGGCCTCAGACCGGTACCAGTCCATGGTCTGCTAGGAACCAGGCTGCACAGCAAGAGGTGAGCAGCAAGCAAGGACAGCTTCATCTGTATTTGCAGCCGCTCCTCATCCGTATAAGCCGCATCACCGCATAAGCTCCGCCTCCTGTCAGATCAGGTGGCATTAGATTCTCATAGGAGCAAGAACCCTACCATAAACTGTACATGCAAGGGATCTTGGTTGTGTGCTCGTGAGAATCTAATGCCTGATGATCTAAGGTGGAGCTGAGGCAGTAATGCTAGTGCTGGGGAGCAGGTGCAAATACAGATTATCATTAGCAGAGAGGTTTGACTGCATAATAAATGTAATGGGCTCAAATAATCCAGAAACAATCCCCCGCTCCAGTTCGTGGAAAAATTGTCTTCCATGAAACTAGTGCCTGGTGCCAAAAAGATTGGGGACCACTGCATTAAACCATAGAACTGTATGTTCAAATGAAATGACATTTCCAGGAGAATGGAAATTCCTCACTTAAGTGAGGCCCTTTCAAGTTCAGATGAATATTTGATAACAGAAAGAAAGAGCACTTTTGTTCCCAGATCAGTTACCCAGTGCTGCCCAAGCTACAGATTAATGGGACTGGTGCAGGAACTTGTTTGGGATTTTCCTTGCCAGGATTATGTGGCCACGAAGGAGGTTCCCTTGCAGTGAAAATACCTATATGTGGAGTTCTTATTACCTCCCCCACAAAACAAAATCCCTGGCAGTGGTGAAATAGAAACAACTGACTGAAGGTAAAAACCTGGACACTGTACAAAGGCCTTTGGTGATTTTGGGTAAAAAGGGCCAGGTCTCTCCCATGCCAACAGCTTGCTTTGAAGGCCGTAAAGTTACTCATTTAGCGAAGCTGCCCAGGAAGTCAAAGGGAGGATTCATTAGCAAGGTTGAAATTTACCACCATATTATGTTTGTCTTTGCAGCCAAAAAGAATGAAACTTCTTGGCAGTTTCTTTGTGGGATGTTCAAACATTAATTCAAAAAGTTTTGAAACCCAGTTGATGCTTTTTGGTGAGTGGAGTGTCTGAGGGAGCTTATAATGTAACTATTGCCCCAGTGTTGTCAGAGAATTTTTCAAAAGAGTTCTCCTCTGTTGGTGACTACTTATTTTTTTCTAAGAATGAGATCCATCACTTCTACTTTTAGACCTCGGATTGTGATGTGAAGCAATAAAGTGTCACCTCTTGACAACCTCAATATACCTATTCCTTGGGCAGACAGAAGAGACAGATTTCTCGTCTCAGAATGTATTAAATATTTGGGTCAACATTAGACAAAGAACTTTGTCCTTCCTTGTTGAAAGGTACAAGTTGCCATATTTAATTGGAAAAAGGGAGTCTTTTTACACTTAGAAGAGAAGTGGATCACTAAAAATCTAGCTTTTTTCCTTGAAAGCCAGTACCAGTTTTATTTTTATAGATTCAATGCCAACTAGCCATTATTATCATCTCTAGTGTTGAACTTCTGACTGTGCAATCCATAGCTGTGATGAGCCTTGGTTGACACTTTCATAGGTAATAGTTACAGAATTTTTAAATAAAGTGGCAGTTAAATCTCAGGGATCTTCTCATTCACTTTTTCTTTTGCATCTTATCAAAATGTTTTAATTCTCTTTTCAAATATCTTCAGATTCTTTTTCCTCTGGTGAAACAGAAATGATGGTAGGTCGTAGGAAATATATACAATGAACTATAAAATTTCCCTTGCCTGAAATTGTTGCCATAAAACGGGAGATGATGATTCAGTAGAACTACAGTGTGCAGCCCCTAGGTTAGTGCCCCTGTAGTCCTGAAATTATTTGGTATTTAAGAGTATTATGTGATACCTCCAACTCTAGAAGGACTCAACTGGAGTGTCAGGACAAGGATTTGGAGCACAATGGGTTGCTGGATTTCCTAGACATCATTAGTAATTTTTTTCTATTGTTTTTAGTTTTTAAAGAAAAGGAATTTATTTCTTACAGTTTTGAAGGCTGAGAAGTCCAAGGTCAAGGGATTGCATCCAGTGAGGGCCCCTCTTGCTGGTAGGGACTTTCTTTGGACTCCTGAGGCCATTTAGGGCATCACATGGCGAGGGGGCTGAGCGTGCTGGCCAGTATTTTTTTTCTTGTAACAAAACACATTCTCAGTTCCAAATGACCAATTCACAAAATAACTTTAGGAATAAAACCCTGGAAAAAAACCATTTAATATGGACTGACTGTTCCATATTAATTAGGAGTGATGATTCACATCACAGAAGGATTCTTTAATAACATAAGTATTCCAATAATCAGGATTTGATTGCATTTTAAGTACCTCCAACACATTTGAGTTTTCATTTATTTAATGAGAGGGAGGCGACAACTAAACTGCAATTTAAATTTTAGAAGCCTCTGAATGTTCAATGGCCATTAGATAACAAAGCATTTGTAAAATAATACTGTAAGTCAGTGGAGGAAAAATGCCTTTAAAAATAACCTCTCTCAGGCCCTGCGTCATGGCTCAATCCTGGCACTTTGGGAGGCCGAGGCGGGGGAATTTAGCTTGAGCTCAGGAGTTGGAGACCAGCCTGAGCAAGAGCAAGACCCCATCTCTACTAAATATAGAAAAATTTAGCCAGTCATGGTGGCGCACATCTGTAGTCCCAGCTACTCGGGAGGCTCAGGCAGGAGGATTGCATGAGCCCAGGAGTTTGAGGTTGCAGTGAGCTATGATGGTGCCACTGTACTC
>CAUYSK010103113.1:0-83620 GCA_963575035.1 Avahi laniger
TAACCCTAACCCCAACCCTACCTAGGTGAGGACCGTGGACTGTTCAAATCCTCTACAGTCCCATTTCCAGCAAATGCTGATTTGTTCCAGTTGTTTTATTTGTATTCCAATCAAATATTCAGGGAATATTTCCTCATTACCTTGTGGAAAATCTTACTGATGAAGACCACTGGTCGACTCTCAAGAGATTAGGGGAGCCAGCATACTGATCTAGTGCAAAACTCATTAGAACGGGGACTGCAAAAGAGGGGATTTAACAGCAGGATGGGCTGCATCATTTATTATCAAATTGTTATCCAATTAGGTATTCTCGTTATATGAACACTGTACTATTTCCAGATATCAGACACCAAATCTCAAGTAGTGGCAGCATCTTTCTAATTCTAAAATGTGTGATCAACTTTGTTTATATTCTTGCTCATAATTTAAATTCTGCACTAGCTGGAAAAATCCATCCTGAACTTGGAACTGTTTCTTAGGAACATAAGGCAAGGGGACCTTGTAGCACACCCGTGAAGACAGATGTTTGATAGATAGCTCATGGGTGGAGTTCTGTCAGGCTCGCTGAGTTAGGATGGGACCGGAATACAGGGCAGGTGAGGCTGTGTGCCAGTGACCTCTGAAAGGATCACCTGGTTGAATAGCATATAGTCCTGTAACAATGCTGTTTGTCATTCATTCATTCACTTTTTCATTCACTTATTTGTTCATTCATTGCAAAAATTCGTGCATTCTACAAATCAGAATGAACCCTAGGCAGAGTTAATACATGCTACTGGGATGTGGGCACTGTTGGGGGAAATGTATTCCAGGTATTTGGGGCAGTAGGGCGGAGACTTAGGTCCAAGAGAACATAGTCTATTCAGGAAACTGTAGGCAAGGTCTGCTTTAAAAAACATGACAGAAAGTATGCAACCTACAAAAATGGCAGAAAATTGTTAAAAATGTAAACCTTGAGGCCAGGTAGGCGAGAAAAATATTCAGTAGAGTTATTATTATTTTTTTTATTATTATCTTCTTGAAATATTATCAAGACTAGACTGGAACAATGAAGTAATCAGCATTTTATGATTTTTATGACCACAGCCCTGAGTAGATTTATTCCCATCTTCCTATGGGGATGTGCCACAGGTTGTCTTTAAAGCTATACTTTCCAAGGTAGATTACATGAAATCTCTGAATATTTTCTGGAAAAAAGTAAATAAGTTTGGGAAATTCTTAACCAAACCAGCAAGCCAGAAGCCATTCTGTTTGTGCACAGATGTGTGTTCATGTCAGGGTGGGGCGTACCTGTTAACATCTAGTTGGGTAAATATACTGAGGGAAACATCTCTAGAAATACCTAGTCTAGTAAGTAAGAACACAGGTTCTTCTGTTTAAATCCTGCTTACCGGTTCAAAAAGTTACTATTAATAATCCTGTGACCTTGGGGAATTACTTAACCTGTCTGTGCCTCAGTTTCTTCATCTGTGTTACAGGGAAAATAATAGTGTCATTCCTATACAGTTGTTTTTTTTAAGTATTACATGAATTAACATGGCTAAAAGACTTAAAACAAAGCCTAGCATATAGATAATACTTACCATGTATTTTTCTGTTATTACTATAATCTATGTATATCTATATAAATCTATATAAAATTTAAGGACTTTCAAGTGAAAAGTGACCCATTTCTGTGCTCAGGACACTGAGGCCTCTGCTTTAGGATCAGAATGTTACATAGAAAGTTCCGATTTCAGGTAGTGTGGCAAGTCCTGCTCATTTACAGTCAAAGTCACCCTGGTCCTTTTTTCAGTGTTCAAAATCTCGGTGTGTCAAATGTTGGACTTCAGTTCTCCACATGTGTCCATTTTCCAGAAATGAGTTTGCCAGACTGTCAATCTCTCCCCTTGCTGTATCTCTCTTCTCTAACTTGTAGGACCTTGGAAATGAAAGATTCCAGTCCCTTCATCTGTGCCAGGGTCAAGTTCATATTAGATGATACCAGATGGCAGCAAAAAGAGATGAATTTCTGGAGGCCAGGGTTGTCATGTGGAAAAAATTGAATGGTCGTTGTACTTGGCCGCTGCTCGTACTAAAAATACTGCACTCATTTAATGTGCCGGCTTCTGTGGGGCTGAACTTTGTCCATTTTGGGTGTGTGTTATGGGGCTGCTGGTTGTCTCAGAATCAAAGTGAAGAAAAGTCTCTTTTGTCTGTTATCACTCTCCTTCATTCTCATCCTCAGTGCTGTTAAGAAATGAGCAAAATAGGTGTTAGATGTTACTCTTTCAGGGCCTGCTCCAAACTCAAACCCTCTAGAATACTTTCAGCCCCCAGCTTAGGGAGAGGGAACTATTTCCTGTGTCCCCAGGGGCTTCAGGAGCATACCTGAATTGGGAGACGGTGGACGTTTTTCAGATCCATTTCTTGCTATGTAACAGGCTTTATCCTACCATTATAAACCTCTTTCTCAGTTTATAAAATCATGATGCAGTTCAAGAAGCCATGTTCCTAGCCCTATGAGATAAATTGTTATTGGTAGAGACAAATTATAATTGTCCCATTTCTTTTTGTTCGCTATTTACTTTAACAGATGTTTTCGCATTGAGAGGTGGACATTAACATAAGTCTATGACTTACGAAAGATTTTCTCCCTTTCATCGCTTCTCTTGAATGTGGAAGTTGTAACAACACTTTGCAATCACGAGGGGAGAGTTCAACAAGCAGGAAAATGGGAAGATTCTGGATTCCTAATGAAATCGTGGGGTTGTTGAACCAGCTCTGTATTTGCTGCCCTCCAGTCTCCTAATGACATAATACTTGTCAATATTACTGTTCGTTAGATTGTTCACTGTTTGCAATATTTGAAATTGCCTTCTCAATGAAAAATTATATAAGAATCTTAGAATTGAAAAAGGTTGACCGCATCTCAATCAGCTGCGGGCTGTAGGAAGTAGGATGATTAATGCATCTGAATAAGTACTAGCTTTGTATCCGAAAGCAATGGATTCCAAACCTCAGGTCTTCTGCTTATAAGCCATGAACCTTTGCATAACTTACCAACATCTCTGTGACTCACTTTGTCCACATGAAAGTGGAGATAATGGGAGCTAGGAGGATTATAGGGTGGATTAAATGGCATTGCATAGAAAATGTCTGGCATACAGGAGATACTCAACAAACTTTTGCCCCACTTTTATCTCTACCCTACATCTTAATTTAGGTTTAAGGGGGGATTTGGGCTGTGTCATGGGATAGGTTTCTGTGTGAAATGTTTTAAATTAAAGAGGACATAAAATCTTTTGTCTTTACAAAGACTTGGAAGTAGGACGTTCTAGCACAATGTGCTCTGGATCAGAGAAGCAGACTGGATAAATGCTTACAGATGCTTCCTCTTCTTGGGTTGCTGTAGCTCTTGCTCCCTGATGCCGTTGACAACTCCCTCCAGGTTTACGGTGCTGTTTTATGTGGATGGTCTGCCAGAAGATTTCCCTTAAAGATCACCTGGCAATTTTAACAAGCAATGAACATGGTTGTCCACCTGCTGAATAGCACATACCCGATAGTGCCAGAACTGAGGAGCCTGCATGTTAGCTTCTTTCTATCTCAGAAGTAAGTGGATTAGAGTCAGAGTTTCATCTGGGAGGTGAGCTCTGTTCTGTTCATTAGACTGGGTTCACTAGAAGCAGTTCCTGACATGGAGTTTCATGTATTGGTGATTTATTAAGGAAGTGCTCCCAGGAATAACTGGTAAGAGATGAGCAAGGAAGGCCTGGAAGGGGTGCAATTTCTGCCAAAGTTATCAGCCCCACGGTTACTGCAGGGTGCTTTGTAGCATAAATTAGGCATCAAAGTTTCTCCAGCCTTGAGGCAGCAGAGCTGAGTTTTGTACTCTCATGTGAGTCAGCCATTGGCTATGGACTTTGTGGTGGGTGGTTGGGGAGGAAACACCAGGCACTTCTGGCTTTCTGTCCACACAGCCCAAGTGGCTCTAGTGGTCTATATGCAACACTCAAGGAGGCTGCAGATACAAGTGAGTACAAGCAAAGCACACCAAAACTGGTATGTGTGTACACTGGTAATTGGGATCAGAGGAATCTGGCAGAGTGCCGGCAATGCTCTCTAAACCTATTTCCCCATCTGTTAGAGATGTCGTACTTCACTGTGGAATAAAGAAGACACCTCACTAACTCTAAATTGAAACTTGAGTTGTCCCAGGCTGCCCAATCCAGTCACTTGCAGACTGTGTGATATTGGGAAAAATGTATTGTTTCCGAATCTTTTTCAAAGCTAGAATGTAATAAGAGGGTTAAAATATGAATGTAGGGATTTGTTTTTATTCTTTCTGCTACATTATACAATTAAAAAAATCCCCAAATCATAAAATCGAAAGGGACCTTGAGCAGGCAGTTCCTCTCTGGGAAGAACAGATATCAAACTATCTCAGAGAAGTAAATATCTATCCTGTTTGTAACATTCTTTTAATTTGGTAATTTTCGTGACTTTGATATTTCCAGTAAAGTAACCGTCATGATAAACAGTGATAATATCCCTGCAACAACAACAAAATAACCTTCCTGAAGAGTTATGCTCACTGAATTATTGCTTCCTTGAAGAAGACTTTGCTATTCCCTTGACTAGATAAATTCCCAGTTTTATGTGCTTTTATAACACAAAATAACCTTCCCTGTAATTTCCCAGAGTTATAATTTTAAATTGATTTCTTTGATTCTCCGATTGTTTGTCTCCTACACTAGTCTGTGAGTTTCATGAATTTAGTAAGTGGAAGCAAAGCACACCAAAACTGGTGTGTGTGCCTTTGTGTTGTTTGTGTGTCCTTGTATTCTTGGTCATCCTTCTGTCCTTATGACCTACACAGCAACTGATCTACCTTAGATACTTTATAAATAGGTAACCATTGCAGCATAGTAAATGTAGCATGGGCTTAGGAACAGAAAAACCTGAGTTTTTTATTGAGAAAAAATTCATGTATAGTGATGCTCATAGATTATAAGTGTGATATTCAATCTGAATTTTAAAATGTATTTTCTTTCTATATAATACTCTAATCAAGATATAGTCAAGGACATTTCAGTCATGCTAGAAAGTTCCCTTATAACCTCCATCAATCAATTTCCCCTTGGCCAGGCACGGTGGCTCATGCCTGTAATCCTAGCACTCTGGGAGGCTGAGGTGGAAGGATCCCTTGAGGTCAGGAGTTTGAGACCAGCCTGAGCAAGGGTGAGACCCATTTCTACTAAAATGAAAAAAATTAGCCAGGCAACTAAAAAATAGAGACAAAAAATTAGCTGGGAGTGGTGGCGAGCACATGTAGTCTCAGCTACTTGGGAGGCTGAGGCAGAAGGATTGCTTGAGCCCAGGAGTTTGAGGTTGCTGTGAGCTAGGCTGATGCCCAGTACTGTAGCCTGGGCAACAGAGTGAGATTCTGTCTCAAAAAAAAAAAAAAAAATCAATCTCCCCTTTAGTCAATGACTCTTCTAATTTTTATTAGTTTTGTTTTTTTCTTGAAATTCATATAAGTTGAATCATGTAATATACACTCTTTCATGTATAACTTTTGTCTTAGGCCATTTTGTGCTGCCATGACAGAATACCTGAGACTGAGTATTTTATAAAGAAGAGAGATTTATTTCTTATAGTTCTAGAGGCTGGGAAGTTCAAGGTCATGGGGCTCCCATCTGGTGAGGGCCCTCTTGATGTGTCACCCCATGAAGCAAGTTGGAAGGGCGAGAGAGCACTAGAATATGAGACAGGGGAAGGGGGCCATACTAATTTAACAGAAAACTACCCAACCTAGATTTGAAATAATGGAATTAATTCGTTATTAGGGCAAAGCCCTCATCACTTAATCACTGGCTAAAGGTCCCTCCTCTCAAAATATTAGGGATTAAGTTTCCAACACATGGACTTTGGGGGAAATTTTCGAACCATAGCAGCTTCTTTCTCTTATCATTGTTTTTAAAATTTATCTATGTTGCTGGGTAAATCATCAGCTCATTATATTATCCTATTGATGGACATTTGGTCTGTTTCCGGTCGTTGACTAATTTGAATAGAGCTGCCATGAACATTCTTACACAAGTGTTTGTGTAGACATATTTTATTTCACATGGGTAAATACTTCAAGGTGAAATTTTGGGGTTATAGGGTAGATATCTATTAACTATATGAGAAACTGCCAAACCATTTCATATTGTCATGAACAACGTATGAGGGTTCTAGTTGCTCCATATCCTCTTCATTTGGTTTTGCCAATAATTTAAATTTTAGCTATTAATGTGGGTGTGAAATATTATCTCCTACATTTAATTTGCATTTTCCAAATATTCAATTTTAAAGATGTCTCTCTATCAGATCCCTCCGTTAGTTTCTTATGAGAAATCTACTATAATTTTTATCTTTGTCTCTGTCTGTGTAATGTCTTTTTTCCCTGGGTCTTTATCTTTGGTTTCATCAGTTTGACTTATTAATGTTGCTTTACTTTTTAAATATTTATTCATTTGGGGCCCAGTCAGTTTATTGTGTCTTCAGTTTGATGTCTTTCATTATTTTTGGAAAATACTTTGCCATTATTTCTTCGAATATCTCTTCTGTCTCATTTATCCTTTCTCTTCCTCCTGGGACTCCAGGTCCATTTATATTGGACTGTGTGTTCTTGACTTTTGTATGCCTTTTTCTGTTTCTTGTCACTCTTTTTTCCTTTTCTTATTTTGTTTGTAAGATTTATCTTAATCTCTCATTGTTCACTGATTCTTTCATCAGATATATCGAGTTTACTGATGAGTCTGTTGAAGAAATTCTCTATCTCCTCTCAGATTTCCTGGTTTTTATTTCTTGCATTTCCATTAGACTCTATACAGTTTCCGTATCGTTGATAAAATTCCGTACCTGTTCATTCATCATTGGAATCCTGTTATGTGTTTTCTTTCTCCCAAGGATCACAAGCCAGCACTGCCTGATACTCCACAGTTCTTTCACATATTTTGTCCAATATTTTAGTTATTTTCAGCAAGAAGGCAAGTCCAATAATAGGTTCTCCATCACAGCTGGAAACAGATTTGGAATTCCTGCTTTTTCAGAGGAGAAATCTTAAATAAAAGGCTTAACTTGTGTTAGCCTCGGTTTCCTAATTTGAAAAAAAAATTAATGAGACATTATCTAATACATGCCAAGTGCTCAGGCTAATGTATAATGGAGTTGATATTTAAGACAGTATTATGTAGTGGATAAGAGTATGCATTTTTGAAATAGAGGATCAGGGTTCAAATTCTTGTTCTACAATTTATTTAGCTTTTGATTCTGGGCAGTTACTTAATTTATCGTGGTCTCAGTTTTGCTCACTATGAAAAGAGGTTGATGATAGAAGTGAATTATTCAATAACGGTTGAAAGGATTACATGAGTTGTATTTATACTAGTGACAATCTAACAGTGTGCACTCAGTCAATGTTATGTGTTGCTATTTTCCCTTACCATTAACTTTATTATTGCTTTCAACACCACCACTGTTTCTGCAATAAATGCCCACAATTATCGGTTGCCTTTTAATGGCCTTTTTAAATAGGAACTTCACAAGTGAGCCTCCATGCTCTTCAATAATTTCCTTTCTGCCTTACATCTAATATTCTATAAACATGTCATGTCTAGAGGCAAGTGGTTAACCTTGTTCCCTACCTGTACTTGATTTCTTTTTTGCTCAAATCATTGACCTTTTCCAAAGGACCCTGTTTACCTCTACTTTTCCCCTATTCTTACATTTCACTTCTTGGTGGCAAACAAAGCATCTTCTTGAGACATTTTCTTCCAGGGCTTCACTTAAGATCCCTTTTGGCTGTCCCTGTGCTATTCTGCAATGTACGCATCCCAGATTTCATCTATCCCTTTGGCCACACCAAACCAGGTGTGCTTTTGCCTTAGAAGTATCTGGGTGCTGGATGAGAACTGTCTCCTATTACCAGAAAAATTGAGGTACAATAATCATTTGATGTTTGGATAGTCTTTATTTAAGATATGAATAAAGGACTCACATTACAGAGTAAACTTCATTCTACTAAAAAGACTACGTATTAGATTAGTTTTCTATTGCTGCCCTAACAAATTACCACAAACTTAATGACCTAAAACCAAACAAATTTATTACCTTACAGCTCTATAGGTCAGAAAGCTATTCTAGGGTCCTAAGAGGTGTAAATCAAAGTGATGTCTGCAAGCTGCATTCCTTTCTGGATGCTCTAGGGAAGAATCGATTTTCTTGCCCATTCAGGTTGTTGGCAGAATTCAGCTCCTGGCAGTTGTGGGACTGAGCTCCCTGTTTTCTTACGGGCTGTAATCCAAGCACAGATCCCAGTTTCTAGGGGCTACCTGTGTTTCCTTGACTCATGGCCTCCTTGCTCCATCTTCAAGGAGCAAGGTCAAGTCCTTCTCATCTTGCATCTCTGTCTGTGTGACCCTTCTACCTTTTAAGGAGTAGAATCCCTGAGGTTCCACTGGGCTCACCCAGATAATCCAGGATAATCTCCCTATTTTCAGATCAGTTAATTAGTAAACTTGACACCTTCTGCAACCCTCAATCTCTTTTGCCATGCAATGTAACATATCCACAGGTTCTGGTGATTGAGGCATGGACATCTTTGGTAGACCATTTTTTAATTATTATTATTATTACAGATCATACCAAACATTCTGGCTGTTGAAAACTACTGCTTGATTCTGCCACTGCTTTAGATTATCTTTTCTTATATTCTCCCCCACCTTTTTTAAAGCATGAAAATCCAAATTTTTCAGCCCCTTTATAGAAAATATTATATTACTATAATATAACATGTACTTTTAAAGTTATAAATCTCACTCCATTTCATAGTGAGATTAATCCGTGAAGGTAAAAGCTTTCCAGTTGATAGGAATTTACCTGTCCATTATCTCATCCTCAAAGTCTAACCAGTATGTGTGTTTGTGTGTGTGTATAAAATATATATTTCCAAATAAATACAGCATTCTCTCTAAGAGTAATCCTTATACTAGTTGTCGAGGGAAAAAATGGAATCATCTCAGCACTTCTATCCCTGTCTCCTTGTTATGCTGTCTGTTATTAATGTGTGCCTCTTAAAGACAAGGGCTCTTCCCTGGGAGCCTGAGAATGCATCCCCAGGCCCATCCTCACTCACAGTCTCTTTGGTCACTGTGAAATCCCATATTTAATCATAACAGTCATGATAAAAACGAAAGTTTTGTAGCATATTATAGTTTGCAGAATACTTTACAAATATGATCTCATCTTGTCATGTGTCAATACTGTGAACTAGGCAGGGAGCAACTTCTACAATTCCTATTTTTAAATTTGAACAAAGGGAAATTAAATGGAATTAACATTTCCTAAGGTCACATAATTAGTCAGTGACAGTGTGTGGATTTGAACTCATCTCCTTTCTTTTTCACCATGCTTACTATGGTTAATCCTGCAAGTTGCTGCGATAAGCCATTTTTTCTTTTGATTGTATTATAAATTTGATAGTCTAGTTTTTGATCAAGTTTATACAAATTTGGAATATATATGAAATACTGACCCCCATAATCTCTTTTCTAAAACATAATTACCTTACTTGCTGTATATATTCTAAATTTAATTCCAAACAGATTATATTTCCCACTACATTGCTAATGTAAGTTTTAGATGTTTCTTTACTTTTAGGTTTAGTGCAGTCTCTTCTCATTTTTTTCTTCTTTACCTTCTTATGATTCCGTATGGATCTCCATGTCTTCTATGTCTCACTCTTCCCTCCCGAAGAGAAAAGTAATCCGTTAGATAAATTCAGACTAGAAACAAAGAATCAGATAGTTAGGAGAGATTTAGTCCAAGTTGTTAGCAAGTAATAACAAATATTTGAACCCAGCTAGTTTTGAATCCAAAGGCACGTTCTCTCTCAGCAAATTACAATGTGATACTTTCAGTAATTCTCACATGACATGGTTTTCAGTATTTTTAACTTGCTCATTATCATTGTCCCACATTCTGGATAGTTCATGTTTGCTCTTTAAATGTTATCCTGAACTAGCTCCCTTTTCTAGCTGTGGTTTAACTAGTATTGAATATACTCTGAGACTGTTACCTTATCATGAACTAGTTATGGGTCTTCTATTACTCCTGCTTAAGACTTTGTTAGCTACATAATTAGTGTCGACAGACTCTGACTCAATTCGTTAACTAGTAATCAGCTGAATTGCTTGGATCATTTTTCCATCTGAACTCTGGTTAAATGAGGCCGTCTCATTCTCAATTCGTGCAATTAGTTATTTGAACTAAAATGTAGGATGTGAGATAGGACTCAGTTAACTTTCAATGTCTTGAAGCCACCCTACTATTCTAATCTGAGAAACCTTGAAAGTCATTGCTCTATTTTGTTATAAAGACATTTTTTTCTGTTTTCTCTTCCTCATAAAAAAGATGACTGTTGTTTAACTTTTTCTACTGTGGCGAAATGGATATAACTAAAATTAATTAGTTTTTAAATGAAAAATAACTTTGTTTTAAGCAAAAGAGAAGTGGATTAATCAAATATTGTCCAAGAGTAAAATGTTTGTTTACAGTACATTGGAAATATTTGTGTTACTTTTTACTTATTTCATGGCAAATGTTAGCTAAGACAATCATTTTTTAAATAAACTCTTAAAACAGGGAAAAAAAAGTTTGACATAAACAGCAAATATGAATATCAAGAAGCTATCTATTTCTGCATTCAAATAATGGAAAATGAAGTATAAGTGACTGAAGACAGCTTAATATGTTATGTCACTTAATCCTGTCCAGAATCATAGTCATTTAAATGGAAAAATTTTATAAAAATAATACTTTAAAGACAGAGGAATGGCTCTTATTAGAATACTACCATCAGCCCAACGTGATGAATCTATTTAAGAACCTCAAATTTTTTTGCCAAAGGATTTAAGGTAACTTGCGTAATGTAGAGCAAGAGATGTAATAGGTTAAAATTATGAGTAAAAGAATAAAGAGCAACAAGGTGGGACCTAAGAATAACAAGAATAAAAGCAAATGTGCATATTATAAATACTTATGCTCCAAAAAGTATTTTATAAGAGTTGGCAACTAAAAGGAAATTTTTAAAACTCTGCCTGTTACATAGTTCACAGTGTTTATAAGATATAAATAGATTTGTGCTATTCTTATTGCTGGGAGCAGACAGGAATTTCTCCCCAGGATCCTCTGAAGAGTACAGTGTGTGATGTAATGATTGACGTGTTCAACAACACCCTCTCAGTACGCTGGGTGATGGGTACTGTGAGCTGTTTCTTATAGTGATTCCCAATGCAGTTTAGTGCAAAGCAGTACAAATAATTCCCTAAGGAACCGCTCGGATATGGTCAGGTACAGGCCTCAGTTGATTGAGCCTAATATGGGGGTATGTTTTAGTCTCTTTGGTGGAATGTAGGGATGGCATACCCTTTAGAAAATTTTTGGCTGTATCACCCAGCGGAGCTTTAGATAAGTATTAGGCAGCAATAAGTTTCTTATTACCTTATCTTACCGGCACTTGGGGGGGCAGTTTTATTCCATATAGCCACTTAAAAACAGACCCATATGCCTTATATGCAATTGAGCTTGGGGCTGGGATGACATGAGCCTTATTGGTTAATTTCCAGGAAGTCGAAATGTGTAAGCATAGTGGAATTAGACAGTCTTGCTTAGAAACCTCATTTCCAGGCAAGTCTGTATTGTGTTAGCCACAGAGTTGCCCTCTGTTCGGGGGTTCATAGGCATTTATGGCACACAGGGCATCATTAGGACGTCTTGGAAGTAATGGAGCAAATGCTACACCCTCTCCTGACACCACTTGTGACGGCCCTTGTTCTGTGTTGAAACATTTTATTAGCAAAAAGCCCTTAGTATCATCGAATTCTTGGTGTTCAGAGTCTTTAATCTTTCTAATTCCCTGGTGCCAAACAGTCTGTAGCTTCAATTTTCTCCCTTCTAGGGAGAGCCCGATGTTTCCTTCCTTATCTTGTGAAGCTGAGGAAATGGGTATCCCAGGCACTCCTCAAGCCGATCTGTATCTTATCTTGCAGAGCTTTGGACACACACAGTGATAGCACCTTATCTGGCAGAGTGGTGGGGCCTGGGAGGAAGGTTAGGGACAGACATGCTCCTTCCCTTGCTCTGCGTGGGCATTTCCTTGGAAATCTTTCTCTCTAATGTAGCCAGCACATGAAATCACAGTGTCACAAATTGTCTCATCGTTGACTTCATCCAAAGGCAGATGAGAAAGTATTTTAAAGAAACTTTAACCAATAACTGCGAAATCTCAAAATCATGCTGCTCAAATAAGTATCTGCTCTGGATAACATATAAAGACAGTGTTGATCTGGCATGTGAGAGGGCTGCCTCTCGCTAGTTGTGGGATTTAGGGAAGTAACTCGGTCACTCTTAATTCTCTATTTTCCCAGCTGTAAACAAGAACAAAAATACCTTTCCTTAGTTTTGTTTTGAGGATCTAAGACAATAACATATAAGTAAAGTGTCATCTTGGTATAGTGCCTCCCACTGTCTCTACATCAAGATATTTCATCAATTCTAATCTATCTGCTTTTTTTCTTTTCATCCTTAATTTCTGAAACTAATTTGAAACTTAAAAACCCACATTTATTTTTGATATTAACATGTCCTTTCCAAAAACATATTAAATTAATAATGTATTTACATTCAGTAGCTTCTTAGAAATAACTATTATAGAGATAGATAAATAGGTAGATAGATAAAATATATCACTATTAATGTCTGAAACTACATTGATTCCTATATAATAATTAAAGGAAGCAGTATGTTTTGTGGGAGAGCAAGCAGAAACTTTGGAGTTACAACGCATTCAAATCCTGGCTCTTACCATTTGAGCATATTTAATCTCTTTGTGCCTCAATATTCTTACCCATAAAAATGGAGACTTACATATATGAATAATAATATGTTTAATAAGGGTTAAAATAACATCTAGTTAAGGCTTGGTGCACAGTAGGTATTCAGTACATGATTACAATTTTTGAGCTAGCAGTGTGCTAAATTTTGTGATGATTGCAAAAAATGGATGGAAGGAAAGTAAATTATATAGTAATTTTTACTTGTTTATTTTGTATTAAGTTCTGTGGTTTATATTCTATGTGTGATCATCTTAACTCTCCTAAGATCATGTGAGGAAGTTTTTAATATTTCCATTTAACAGATTAAGAAACTGTGGCTCAGAGAAGTTAAATAACTTATCCGGGATCAGTTCTTGCCTTAAAGGAGATTGTGTTCTAATTGGAGAGACAAGTAACGTGCATCTGATGATCAAAAAGGCTGTACAGTGTAAAGGAAGTATCATAAAGGCAGATGTGGTAGCTCCAACTGAGTAAATATGGATAATAAGGACCAGGGATTTAGAAGGAGGGATTTTCCTAGGTTAATGAGTGTATTAATCAGGATTGGCTACTTATGCTGCAGTAACAAACAACTTGGTTGCTGGTTAAAACAACAAAGAATTATTTTTAGCTCATGGCCCTTGGAGGTTGGACACATCATAGCTGCGTAGGTTGATGCAGGAGTCACCATCTTTGATGTTGTTGGTTACCATACCAGAGACATAAAAGAGCTCTAGAGAGTCTTGTAATTAGTTAAAGTAATTAAATGTTTGGCAATTGAATGCTGTGGCCCAGAGTCACTTCCACTTTCAAGTCATTAGACAGAACTAGTTGTGTGACCCTTGCAAATACAAGGGGATCAGAAAGCATACTTCTACGCTGTGTCTGGCAAGAAGGAGATCTAAAACTATTTGCTGAATAACAGTAATAATTAACACTATTACAAGATTCCTATAAGAGTCTAATATAATCTATTTATAATGTTTTTTATAAATAAATGTTTTTAACTTTCCTTTATTTTTCCCATAGGAACAGGATCTCGCTATATTGCCCAGGCTGGTCTTGAACTCCTGGGCTCATGTGATCTTCCCACCTTGGCCTCTCAAGGTGTTGGGACTACAGGAGTGAGCCACTGTGCCTGGGCAAGTATTATATTTTCTAAGTATTAGTTCCAGTTGAAAATTGCCTTACTGATAAGAAAGTGTATGAATTTTTACATGTATGTGTGCCCTTACTTAAGTCCACTACCTGTACGTAGAAGATTACCGATTTACAGCCATCATTACTGATCTTCTTTCAAACCTTTATTAAGCACTTGCTGGTAGAAACTGTACCTATAAAACTCTACTTGTTATCTTACCCTCTGAGCAGACATCACATTCTAAGTACTTATTTTTCCAATAAAATTCATTAAGTAGTTTCTGTGTAAACAACACATTTGCAGGATACCTTGGAAATGACAAAACAAAATATAATTGTGCTAGAAAAATATGTTAGCACATACCATCTACATGGTTGCTTAGGCCAGAAACTAGAGAGTCTTCCTGAACTCCCTGCCCTTCCTTACCATGTGTGCAATTAGTCCTCAAACTCTGTTGATTTCATATTTTCAAGACAATTGTCTACATATTAGAATCATCTGGAATACTTAAAAAAATACTATTGTCTGAGTACTACCTCTAATGTCTTATGTCATTGGTCTTGGAAGAGGCCTGGATATTGGGTTTTTATAAGTTTCCTAGAGATTCTCATATGCAGTCAAACTGAAGATTCAAGAGGTTTCAGTTTTTAACTCCTCTCTTCATCTCCACCCTCCACCTTTAGTAAAAGCCCTTCTCATCTCTAATGTGGATTACTTTAGCCATCCCCTATCTGTGCTCGGGGGCTCAGCCTGGGTTAGGAGCCCCAGGACTGTGTTCCCATTATACCTTGTACTTCTCTTGTCTGTGTTCCCGTTACACCCTGCAGTTCATTCATACTTCCTCTATATAATTGATTTCCTCTATACACTGTGAGCATCTCAAGGGCACCAATCAAGATTTATTATATGCCTGTCTACTATAGTTCAGGATATGGCACATAAAAGGTGCCCAGAGCTAAACTCTGCAAATTGAATGTCCCCTTTGCCAGATGGCTTCATGTTAGGTTGTGCCAGCAGGGGGCACTAGAAGAAGATGTGAAGGCGGGAGTTTGGGGAGAAGAAACTTTCTCAGTGTCTGCTTGCTGTTACCACTGTTACCGTGACAACAGCCCTTAACTCCGGCAGCAGTAGTGGTTTTAGCCTCCAGCTTCTTTTTTCACACTCTGAACCAGCCTCCTCAGTGTCTCCTCCTGTTTACATATCACTGTCAGAAAAGGATTCCGATGGGCTGTTTTGGGTCATGTGCCATCCTCTGGGCCAACCACTGTTTGCCGAGAGAACATGGCCGTGGCCATGATTGGCCACGCGTCTCTGGACATGCCCACTACTGTGGCAGGGACAAGGTCTACCCGTCACCACAACGAGAGGCATGGGAAAGGAAAGTGGGGGGTGGTGGGGAATATAAGCTACCACAGTCGACTGTAAGATTAAAGGGGGAAACTAACTTTCAACTTCTGAGGAGTCTCGGTGACTGAGTCAGTGGTCAGCCGCAAAGTAGCAATACCTACCCTTTCACACAGAGCTTCAGGTTCTTCATGCTAATATTTCATTTTATTGCCATACCCAAACTCCAGGAGCTCCCAGACAAACCCGGATTGGCACAAAATCCAGAGCATAAAGCCCAGTTGGGACCTGATACACAGAGGTATGTGCCACATACTAAGGGAGCAAAGAGGCCCACGTGGCTCATGTTCAAGATTAAAATCAGCAGAAGGGAACTTCTGAAACCATCAACATACTATACTTTTATTAGGCACATCCTTCCCAGAACTTCACTGATATTTCTAACTGTCTGCACTGCATTGTTTCCACAACAGAACTCATATTCGAAAATAACACGATTTTTTGACTTACCCATGGTTTCACAAAAATTGCTCTAAAAAAAAAAAAATTGAAAGATAATCACAAGCCAAAATGTGCATTGGAAAGACTGAGGATGTACCTTCACAATAAAAATAAAACAAGAAGTGTCAAAGTGAAATGTCAGAGATGTCAACTGTCAAACTTAGTACTTAAGGAAATCGGACATTTCATATTTAACAAGAAATAATTGCTTGTTGGATTTCATAAGGCCTTTAGAAATGACATTTGAACCCCCAGATCCTAAAAAATCAGTAGGCATTTATCAGGCAAGAAGGGAAAAGTAGAGGATATTCTGGGCTATATAAACAGCAAACGCAAGGAGGAGTGGAGGCATGAAAAGGCATAATGCGTTTTGGAGAATCATTTTGTGTGGCTGAGCTAACATGTACGGGGGTGGGGAGTGTGCGTCTGGAAAGACAGATTGTGGCCAGATTGCGATGGGCCTGGGATGCCATCAATTCTCTTGGAAAACATCTGCTTCCCATGTACTGGCCAAAGTTACAACCATTTTTACACGTACTTCATTGCAGTGCTCTCTTTTCCAAGTATGCCTGGAATCAGCTTGCTTCAAAGGCTTCGAGTCCGATGAGAAGATACCTGGGAGGTGAGGAAGGTAGGGATGGAAAGAGTGTTTTCAAATTTGTTACCTTAGCACATTTCAGATTTCGGCTAAATATCTTCAAGCTGTTAAAAAGCTACAGCAAGCTTTTCATCCTGTGTATTTCATGCCTGCATGTTTCCTTGCCCACTGCTGGGTGAGGCTCCGTGTAGCCCCAGAAATGGCAGAAGGTAGGGCTGGGAAGTCAGGTAAGAGAAAAAATCTGCCTGAGGCTAATTCATCTGAAGACTGAAATACGTAAACAGAATTTAGCTGCAATGGAGCAGTTGGAGTACAAATAGCTGGAGGCATTGGAACAATGGAAGCAATGCTGGGATTTATACATCATTACTAACTAAAAAATGAAGGGCAAGACAGAGACAAAAAATCCCCAGCATTTGAGAAATGCATTTAGGGAAACATTATCACAATCTGCACACTGCTGTATATCTTTCTGAACCACTGACATGTGATTTCCCCAGGCTGGTTTTAAAGCTGTTTATGATTATCTTCACCTTGCTTTTGTGGTTAATTAATTATACCTCTGCCGGGTAGCACCACCAGTTTGAGAAGCAAAGATGAGGTGGGGGATGTTGATGATTAAAAGTTATTTAAAAACTCAAAATTGCCTGAACTAAATGTTGCAGGAAAGGCAAAGATGAATTGGAAATTGCCCTCGGCTCAGGACTAGATGGGCTCAGCTAGTTGCAAATTGCAGAATGGAGAGTAGGGTGATCAACTTGTCCCACTTTGCCCTCTACTCTTCTGGTTTTAAAACTGAAAGTCTCACTTCTCTGAGTGCTCCTAGTTTTAGGCAAAACAGAGCATCTGGTCACCCTAGGGAGGGCTGGTGATCTGGCTGGCTGTAATTCGATAAGCCAGGTGAGGCAGGCCAAAGTTTGGGGTGGGAAAGGGATGCCCCGGGAAATGGTCTGGACACAAAGCAAGCCTAAATTGGAAGGCACAATGCCCAGGGAGGCAAGGAATAGGCAGTCAGAGAGACATAAAGAGAGACTAACGGGAGATGTAGTCTCAAGGATCCAGGACAAAGAATATTTCTAAGTCTAAGTGGGTGACCCACAGTCTTGGGTGGAGTGGGAGTGGAGGATTCATCTTGGGCTGAGGTTCTACAGAAGAACTTTAATCCTTGGAGAAGGAACTGGAGGTAACAGGCAGGAATATATTTCTGGAGTGAGGGTATTAGGTTTCTAGGTAGGTTTACAGATAAAGAGCAGAAGGTCAGAGAACTTAGACATGTTCATTGGCTTCCTGTTGGTCTGAGGATAGAATCTAAGATCTTTGCTTGGACATGAAGAACTTTCTAATCTGTCCTCAGCTCTTTTCTCATCTTATCTGTCACCGTTCTGCCATTCCGGTCATATTAAGTCACCTGCAGTTTCTCAAACATGCCAGGTTCATTTTCTGCCCTGGGCCTCTGTATGTGGTAGTTTCTATTTATGGGATGCTCTTGCACTCATGGTAACTTCTCTTGCTTTATAGGATTTGGCTTAGATGACCCCTCCCCTGTTACCCTACTCCCGACTCTTCCCTGAATTCCTACATTGGGTTTTAACCTTCGAGTAGAATGCAGTGACATTATTTCTCACTTTTGGCTACAGAAGCTCTAGGCACCCAAGACAATGCCCCAGAAAGTCAAACTACCTGCTAATCACCAGAGGGCTCTCTGTGGCCTGCAGAAATAGCTGCAAATGAGCATGGATGGCTAAACTGTTGGTAGCCCTGTGGCAGCTCCAGATCCTTTTATTCATCAGTCAAGAGTTAAGGCTCCAGTTCAGGGTTTTCCCACAGCACTATTAATACTTTGACAGGAGTGAAGGGGCGGGGAGGGTAGGAGAGGCCGAGTCTGTAATGTGCATTGTTAGGAGGTGTAGCAGCATCCCTGGCCTCTGTCTGGTAGTCGTGACCATCAAAAATGTCTCCAGACATGGTCAAATAATCTCTGGGGGGTAAAATTTGCCCTGGGTTCAGAACCACTGCTCTAGTCTGAAGGAACACCTTTTGCAACATTGGCAAGACCTTTACTGAACAGAATCCTAGTGCCCCAGCACCCATGAACAGAAAACATTTATGGCGTATGGGCTCCGTGAGGACTTGGCAAGGAGTTCAGATGAGTACCACACTCCCTTGTGTAACTTTTTCAGGATGACCTGTGATCTACCTTGGTCCAATCACACAGTCCTTATTTGCTATTTAAAGAGTGGATACTCCCCTGTCTTACTGTAACATAATCTAATGTAGTGTCCACAGACCAGATGACTCCATACTCAGTGTAGCACTGAGTGTATGTGTATCTCTTATAGACTCTAAATACCCCAGAATAGAAACTAATTATTTTTTTTACTTAATATTTTTGTGTTTCTTCTATACAGGAGCTAGAAAGGAGCTTTGCAGAGGATAAGCAATTCAGTAATGTTTACCAAATCAAAGTTAGAAGTTAACAAATAATTTGGAAGCTTTATTCACCAGGAAACAAAGCGGAGCCAGTCATGTTGACCCAATGGAAGAGTAAAGCCACTTTTCTGTGAAAGTTAGTACTTAGTATCCAAAGCTATTCTTTGGACCGAATCAAAGGCTTGACCTAGGAGTTGTGAGAAATGCAGAATATCAGTCCCATCCCAGACTCTCTTAATCAGAATCTGCATTTTAAGAGATCATCCTGTGCACATTAAACTTTAGGAAGTATGATTTTTGAGTACAGGCTTTGTATCTCTGGAATCAAGGTTCAGATCTTTCACTTACCAACTATGTAACCTTTGGCAAGAAATTTAATCTCTTTGAACCTCACTGTTTTTAATCTGTAAAATGGGAATATTAATATACATTACCTACTAGAGTTGTGAGGTTCAAATGAAAAAAAATGTTTGACACAAATCACTGTGTCTGCCTTTATACAGTAAGAGTTCAATTGTTGGAAGTTATTATTTTCTGAAATGACTGTTTCTTCACTCAGGAAAAATTGTTGGCTGGGCAGTAGACAATCTATCACCTCCTATTAAACCCATAGCTTGAAGATTGACTAAATCACTTACTGTCCATCCAGATGTTTAGAATTATCAATAGATTGAGAAGTTTTCACCTTTTTATAAATAAATATTTTCAGAAGTGTGCATCTTGGGGGAAAAATGCTATAATAAGGTTAATGAGAAAAGAAGCAACACAGATCTGTTTTCATTACTGTTAACAGAGCTTAAATCATAGCACAGGGGGAAACAGCTGCTCTGGAAGGCAGCCTAGGAGCAGATCAGTAGAAGCTGATTATCTATTAATGAGAGGGTTTTAGTGGGACGCCCTGGTGGAAAACCCAACCAGACTCAATTCTGCAAGCCATGCACTGAAGAGGTGGTATATATGAATCACTTGATTGATGTAAAAAATTCAAAACAGATTCTTCTCAGCACCCTGGGGGCTGTCATACGCCACTGCTCTTTTATCTGTTTACGTTAAGGAAATAGCATCCTTCAGTAAGTAAATGCATGTGGTATTTAATTAAACTCATTGCTGAGCTCCGTATGTGTGGCTGGTGATTATTTGACTGTTGTATCCTGCCTTCTCTCTCTCTTTCCCTTCTCCTGGTACTTCCGCCTCCTGCTCAAAATGGCAGGAGCTTTACACTACATGGAGAATCATGGTAAGAACTTTAGTGTTTTTTATTGCACTCAATTTTTATATGAGGAAACTGAGGCTCAGAGAGCTAAAGTTACTTGGCCAAGGTCCTCTAGCTTGAAGAGTTATGATTTAAACCTAGGTTACGGTGGCTCCCTAGCATAAACTCATAAGCACTTACACAATATAAGTGTATTAGGTAAAAACTAACCATAGTATATAGCAGTAGTTCTTCAAGTTTGTCCCCAGACCAGCAGCATTAGCATCAGCTGGGAACGTCTCAGAAATACAAAATCTCAGGCCTTGCTTCAGACCTAGCTGAATCTTTGAGGGTGAGGCCCGGGAAGCCCTCTGAGTGATTCAGATGAATAGTAAAGTCTGAAAATCATTGGTATGTAGTCTTTATGCTAGACATTAAGGATTTAAAGAGGAAAAATAACAGGTTCTTCAACCTCAGGGACTTCAGAGTCTAGCAGAAGAGACAGAAATATAAAGACAACTATAATTATATTTTATTAGTGTTTTATAAGTGTGGTGAGAAAGTATGCACAGGAAAATAGGAAAGCACAGATGAAGACAACTAATCTGGATGGTGCGGGAAAAGCTTATTGGGGAAAGTTGTGCTTGGACTGAATCTTAAAGTATGAGAAGGCTCTGGCCACAGTGACAAGGAGAAAATATTCTAGTCAAGGGGACAACATAAACCAGAGGTGATTGAATGATAAACAGCCGTCAGCCTGGGGATGCGGGAGAAGGAAGTGTGATGAAGGGAGCAGTGATGGGATCATGCGGCGAGCAGTGAGCTGCCCTCTGTCACTCTGCAGCTTGACCCTCACCTGCTGAAGCTCAGGACTTTGGCTTCTTGAAGCCCGGACTTGGATATTTTATAGTCATTTGTCAATTTATGGCATTTATGACTGCCCTGTGGTTCCAGATGAGGGGCACCGTATATCACAAAGGCTTTTTCTTCATGAACTATTGAGCGCCCAGTAATTCATGCACGTTATTTATACCACCCGCTCACTTCTCCTTCCTTCCTATGAAGTCACCCATGCCACTGACATTAGCTAGTACACGCCAAGCTGTCTAGTGCATAAAGTGTTGTTTGACAAAGGCTCAGTGGCTAGGGATGTCACTTATAGTTTATATCATGAATTCCAACTCAGATCTTTGCTTCCTCAGATAATCTATCAGTGCATAATATACCCATATCATAGGACTTTAGCCTATGAGTTTAGTCCATTTTCCAGACAAGCATTTTAATATGGGCATGGCTTATATTTGAGCACTTAAAATAAAATATTGGTGTCACATTCACTCTTGCATAGCAAGAGTGGGAGTGGGAATGAGAGAGAACAAGGTTCTAGCCCCAACTCTGAACTTCTCAACTGTGTGCATTAAATCATATTGGAAGGGCCACTTATTTAATCTTGCGAAGCCTTGCTTTTTTTAAATCTGTGGTTATTTTCCAAATTGTGCCTGGAAGTTGCTATGATTCTCAGAATGTCTGAGAAGCTCCCCGATAATGTTAGACTGCAGCCATGAAGCAAGTAATTCTCAGGAGATTTTTGGGGAGCTGTTCTGATCTCCCATGTGCATGTTCATCTGGCTGCCACCACCTGCAGAGATAAAGCTTCCAACTAACTTCCACTTTTCAGACATCACAGATTTTCCTCTCCTTGGCAAAATCTTATGCAGAAGCAAACATGGTAGGTGATTCTGAGAAATGTAGTTGCCAACCTTAGAAGGACATGGTGGGGACATGCAGTTGACAATAGACAGCCCAGCCTACCATCCACTACACAGCAGCCAAATGATCTTCCTTAAATCCTAAAACAGAATATTTCACAACCAGGCTTAAAATGATTTGATGACTTCCCATTTCTCTTTGGATAAAACCCAACTCATCCCCATGACCAGTAAAGCTTACTTGATCTTTTCCTGAAGGTCTTTTCTGTCAGCCCTCCTGTTTCCTTCACTGCATTTATTGTAATCTGCTCTTTTTTGTGTGTGTAGCTATTATCTGTCATATCCATTAGCACATAAGCTCAGAGAAAGTTGGTACCATGTTGTCAGTTGGTACCATGTTGTCAGATATCTTTCTTGTTCTCGGCCCTGGCACACTTATCAGTTATCCCTTTGGAAGAGATCATCGTGGACTGAAGTTGACGCTTCAGATAATCAGAGGGTATAAGGTTTTTAGTGCCGGAGAGTCTGTAGTTATTGTACCAACCTTAATGAAAGTGCAAGAGATATAAAGGCAAGACCTGCTCTGTGCAATGCTTAAAGAATTTCAGTACATCCCAAGTATGCTAAGGAAACCAAAACCCTATAGCTTTGTACTACTAATGTTCTAAAACCCCATCTCTCGTCTCACCACTTGGAATAGACAGAAATCTCGTATCAACTTGATTAATCATAACCTTATCCTCTACCCTAAATCTGTCAAAATGTTCTGTATTAATCAATGTCCAGTTTAAATACACTCCATTCATTCATTTATTTTTCTGTTCCTACAGTTCTTTTTTACTATTCCTATTAAAACATTCATCAGAGTTCAGCCTAATAATTGGTTAGTCTTGTATATATGATTGACACCACCACTAGATTACATCTTACTTAAGAACAAAAATTTTGTCTGGCACATCTTATATTTCCAATGGCAGGCATATGGAAAACAGGAAATGTTGATGGAATTACGTGAAATTCCTTCTGAAAGCAAAATTCTGGCTAAATCTCACTTAATTAAAGAATCCTGGAGACACCTTAGCTCTACTACCTGCAGATCCATAGTGCAGAATGCCAGCTCTCTCTCCCAGTTAATGGCATTTTCCAACCATTCATTTCATTTTTCTATTTGCCACTGGCTGTGCTGTGGTCTTGACCTTCACATTGTGCAAAATGCATGCCAACTCATGTTCTCAGTGAATCCTCATAAATAGGACATGTCTCACTGGTGTCTGGCTTACCCAGCAGTAATTCTTTTCTGCAAAGCTCACTGGCTTTGTCACATTCAAATATTTGTATGAACACATCATTCACCTACCCCTCCAAAGTCTAATTGGTACTATCAAATAAGTAGCAAAGAAATCAAACCGAATTTTCTGTGAAACATGCTTTCATTCATGTCAGTATTTACTTGTTTTCATTTAGTAGAGGAAAAAAGAAATAATAAACGTTAGCAAATATTTTTTCTCTTGGTTAAGACAAAACAAATAAGAATTTGTTCAATTTGAGGGGGAAGCATTTTTAAACTTCTTAATAAAATAACTTACATACCCTGATGTCTGAAAGAGTAGATATTAATAGTCACTACCAACTGTTGAATAACATTACATGCCAGAAAATGTTAAATCATTTCTGAACTTCACAACATTGCATGGCAAGTAATTATCTCCATTTTCCACATTAGGAAAATGATTTTTATAAAAACTGAATAACTTGGCCAAGATCAATCACAGAGATAATTTGAGGTTAAACTTGGGCTTGATCAGTTTGACTCCAAAGCCCAAACTTTACTTCTCTGTTTCTGCAGTATTCTCGACCTCACTTGGCCTTATAGTGGATCGTGATTTTGATAGCAATTCTTTATCTCACCCTGTATTCATACTCTTTGTCCCTTGACTTTAGGTTAAGCTGTGAGTCTGGCTTTGGCTACTAGAATAAAGTAGGAGTTCTAGATCTGAGCCCAGGCCTTAAGAGACTCACTTCAGTCTGCCCACACTCTTGCTCCTCTGCTTATAACCACAAGAGGAACATGCCTAGAGTAGCCCTTAGATCCCAGGGGAGAATGAGAGACACATAGAGCAGAGCCATCCTTAGCTGAGCCCAGCCATAATCATCCAACAACCAGAAGGCTATACACATGTAAGAGGCCATCCAAGTACAGCAGAATAGCCCAGTTGAGCCCAGCCAATATCAATCAAATTTCAGCAGGCCAAATGGAAGCTAAGACTGGCAGAACAGTCTAGCTGAGCCCAGCCTGGCTCGGTCAATCCCTAGCTGATTCACACAAGAGAAAAATGATAAATGGTTGCATTTTAACCACTGTATTCTGGGGTTGTTTCTTTCACAGTAATAGCAAATTGAGACAGCACCTAATAAGCACTGCAAGTGTGCTTAATAATAATGCTTACAATCACTTACTAAGACTTTCGCAGGAGACACAGCACTGAACACTTATATTCATCACCACTTTAGAATTTTGTCAAAAACCCTCTGAGGCTTTCACAGATTGGAAAAATGAGATGAATAGGGATGAAATGACTTAAGTTTGCACAGCTTCTTAACTGAAAGAGCTGGGATTCACACCTAAGTCTGTCTAGATCCAAAGTTTTTTCTCTGTTATACAGAGTTGACTTTGTGTAAAATCTAGAACTCACTTAGAAAATAGCCAGCTATGGGAATGTGACTGTGAGCTACTTTTTCTCGGTCTATTTTCTTCAACTGCAAACTAGAGGGAACTAACTAAATATCTGTTTTTCTTCCTACCGTCAATGGTTTCACGTTCCTACATTTAAAAGCTGTTTGAGGCAAATGTGACTGAGAGCATGTATGCAATTTGATGATGATGGTGATGGTGATGGCAATCACAATATATACCACACAGGGACATACTTTTGCCAAGAATTAGAGCTAAGCCGATTGCGTCAAGTGAGCATAAAATTTAGCTCTAAAGACCTGCAGGTAAAATGGCAGAGTAAATCTGGGTCACACATCTTTCTTCCTAACACAACGAACAACAACACAACAAAATCAGTAAGTGTCAGCAAAAAATCCACCAGCATCAAATAAGCAAAAAACCAATCATAATGTTAGGCCCAGAAAGAGCAGATTTCAAACTTTCAGCAGACGTGTGTGCCCTTGTGTGTGCTCTCTATGTATAAATATACGTATATATAAATATACACACATACACAGAGGAAATCTCTGTATCTCTATATCGATGCCACATACACATAAACTATCATACATATACCATTATATGTGTGTATACATACACATATATATTCCATATAAAATATGGATTTAATAATTAAGAATCCAAATATGACTAAATAAGAGAATAATAAAAAAAGGAAGATAGGCAACAGAACAAGACCACTATAGAGCTCATACATATATAAATTAGGAACAAAAAGAAACAGATAACATATATCAGAGAATTTAAATTAGTTACAAAAGAAAGCTTTATGATATCACAGTGATTGCCAATAAAAAGGGAGACGTTTGTAGAGACTTGACATAGGATGGATGAAGACATGTAGTTGAGATTAAAAAAAGAACTGAATATTCATAACAAAATAGGACAGCAGGTTTCAAAAAATAATGACTTATGGGCAACAGACCTGCTAGGCATCCAGGCATAAAGAGAAAGTTGCTTATAAGGAGGAAAATCAAATTTACCTCAAAATTTTCTGTAACACCAATCGCCAGAGGACAATGGAGGTAAGTTTACACATTTCTAAAAGAAAATTAAACACAGCCAAATAGTACATCAAACACAAACAACAAGAAGATATTCTCAAACATGAGCCCTTTTAGGAAAAACAATTGATGAAATCCTCTCAACCAAAAAGGCATGGTGAGGGGAACTAGCAAAGGAGTAAAGGAATATTTATTTGATGTTCAGAAACACCTTTGGTGTCAGTGCAATTTTCTTCTCTTCTGCTACATTAAAAGAAAATGGAAAGTAATTATTTTAAATAATATGAAATGTAGTCCATAATAGAAATATTTAAAAGCATACAGACAAGTGTATAAGACAGTAATACAGTTTTTGTAAGATAGTTACACAATTTTTATTTTCATCTATTTTTATATAGAGAGATATCTTGCATGCTATCTAATATTAAGTAATATTTCTGGGGAGTATTTTTAAGATGATTTGATTTATTTTTATTGGTTGATATTTCTTGATTTCTGAAAATAAGTGTGTGTAAATATACAGTAATTCAATTCATCATTATTATATTTAAAGATCAGGAGAAAGAATTAAGTCTTAGCTTACTATAAGCCAAAACTGGTGAAGACAGAGAAATAGAAGGCAGAGAGAGAAAGGAAACTTTCTATCAGTGTGGTAGAAGGAGCATTTTTCTATGAGCATCTGTAACCTCATAGACATTAGTCCTCTTGTTTCACTCTCTAAAACTTAGTTCAATCATCTATGTAAGTGAGGAAATGTCACTACCTCAGAGTGTGGCTGTAATACTGAAGTGAACTAACGCGCATGATCAGATCAAGACAATCTTATGAGTATGTTCACTTTTGCTCCCTGCACCTCAAAGCAAGAGCATTCTGATGTTTCAAGGCAAATTTTGGATTGGATTAAAGGATAGTTAATGGAGAATAAAAGGAAAAGAAAATGGAAAATAACAATAGAGACTGACTGTTGTGGTGGAATTGGTTGCATGCCTTTCATTTCTTCAGAAAAATATATCTAAACTATTATTATTGCAAATATATCATCTCCAGTTCCCGTTTCATGTGGTCCAGGATAGAGTTGAAGTTGGATTTGGGAGATGGCTCATATTTGCTGGCCCACAGTGATTCAGAGATAACCAAGTGGCATAAGTCAGATGGCATCGAGAGACCCAGAATCTTTGAAGGGCCTGAAAAAGATGATCTTTTTCTTCTGGACCTCAGTCTGAGAGACGGAAGCCTGGAACCACGGCTCATCTTGCCATTCTAAGGGAGAGGCCATCTGAGAATAGAACCAACTCAAAGCAAAGGTCAGGAGGATATAATCCAAACCCTTGGATCCAGCAGGGCCTAAACGCATCAGTTACATGAGCTAATTAATCCCTTTTATTTGGGGGAGGGAGAGTTGATTTGAGCCACTTATTATATAATGAAAAGTGTCCTATTTGTACAGATGGGATTGTTTTTCTTTGTCTTTACTTTTATTTGTTTTTGTTTGTTTAGGACAGGTGTGGGAGCACTTGGAGTGTGCAAGTACAAAGATGAAAGAAAAAGAAGATTATTGAAAAGTATTTCTGGAAACTATTAGGTTTGCGGCACGGGATTTCCCCGTGAGGCTCAAGAAATATAAGCAGATAACCAACATTATTTTAAAATTAGCTTTGATAGCATGGATTTTATTTTTCCCCATATTTCGGCACTGTGAGACTAAGATCCGTGGTTTGTGACTTTATTGACAAAACACTGAAGAGGCTGTTTCCAGGCCTTTGCCCAAGGCACTCTCTTAGCTGGGAAGGCTGAGCCTCCTGGCCTGCGGTGCCAGCTGCTTTGATGAACGTCCCCTCCTACTCAGCCCCCAACATCTCTCAGGCCCAGCATGTTCCCATCCATTAATGCCATTGCCTGACCTCCCCTCCACCAAATGGACACCCCTGCGTTTCCATGGCAACCATTTCTTATGTCTCTCATTACCTTTGCCACTTGGTGATGTGATTGTCTCATACCGGGCTGTAAGCTCTGTGAAGACAGAAATTGACTCACACTATCCTAGTATTTTTAGCACAAATCACAGAGCCGGCACGTGGCAGGTGTGCCAGGTATCATTAGTTTAATCTGCTACTCTCAAGTCAAATATCACTCACCTACTTTACAGACCCTACCTCGTTTTCTAGGAAACTGGTCTCTATGGATGATATCAATATCCCCTTGCCCTGTAGTTAACACTGCAGTTTTGACTAATGGGAAGTGGAGACAGGAGACAAAGGATGAGAAACTGAGGTTGGAATGTTTGTTGACTTTTCCTAGCCAACCTACTGTGGGTTGGCTCTGTCTCCCTAAGGCCACAGGTATCTTCTCAGAGTTCCAGGCCTCTAGCCTCGGCTCTTCACACCTATGAGCGATGAAGATTCCCGTTTCTAGCCCAGGGCACTGTACCATCCTTTGCTGGTTTCTATCACCCTTGCCACAATTTTATTAAAGTCTTTTTAAATCTCCTCTTTCCTACTAGGCACTGACTGTATGTAGGCAGGTAGGTAATCACTACATGTTTTAAAGAATCAGTTATTGAATAATAATAATAGGGATTGAGGGTATGGGTAATTGCCATGAAGAATATTAGAGTGTCCCAGATTTGCCTTCACTGTGGTGTGAGTGTGCCTGGCCTGCTTCAATGAGGACGATAGCAGATGGATGGGGACATCAACTGGGACTAAAAATGAGGAACTTCATTAGGGTACTGAAGTTAGCCAGAGGTCAGGTGCCACAGGCCAGATAGTATTTGCTGAGATAATAGTGGGGGAGACAAGGTATGACGAGCAGGAGACAAGATGTTAGGTGAGGGAGGCCAGAGGCACAAATAACCCAGGTTAAAGCAGACAAAGTATGGTGAGAGCTTGGATTGGGACACAGAGGAGGAAGAAGTGGGTCAAAGTGGATATAGAATCGGGTTTGCTTGGGCAGGCCTCATAGATGTTTATCTCCTGTCTCTGCACCCTTTTATGCGTGACTTTGTGTGTTTGTGTTTGCATGTGTGCATGTGTGTGAGAATAATTTTAGCAGGTACTTACATGTCTTTCATTATCATCACCAGAAAACTACATACAGATATTTTCTCTCTCCCTCTCTATGTCTCTCTCTCTTTCACACACACACACACACACACACACACACACACACAATTCTACCCCAGAAGTTCATAGTTGGCACATGTCTCTTGTAGTGGCTGTAGAGATGCCAGCTGTGTTTTCTAGGAAATGATCCCCTAGGCATTCCATTTTTGTGTTTCTTTTATACAAAATAAAAGAAACTTGCATCAGTTTCTATGCTTACCCGATGTCCCTGTCATAACGATCTGCTTGGCTTTCTGTATTTGGATCAACGTGTTTTGCCTTAGGAAACTGCCTTCTGTCTTAGTTCACTGCTTCCACAGTCAGAAAGCCTGTGTGAAATGGACTCAACAAGGTTATAGTATTTTCTGTCATTTCATTATTCAGGGTTTCTTTGTAACAATGTCACCCTCACACTTTCACAGACCTTCTCAGAGCCACTCTCCTCCCCGTGCTCCATTCTAACATTGCTCCTGGTTGAACTATTTAAGTGAACTCAATCTCAAGCTTACTTTTTACCAAAATCACTCTTAATAACTGCTATTTTCCCTTATAATTATAATAATCGCTCTGGCACAAAATGGCTCACAACATTAGCCTCCAGGCTGGTAAACCTTGGCAGTTGTATTTGGTGGAAGATCTAGTGTATTGTTAGTAAAAAAAATAGTTATGATGGCTGGGTCTGGGGATTCAGGAAAGCTTAGAGCTCCCCAAGGTAGTAAAAGTAAAGGTTAAAAGCAACCCCACTGAGATTCTGAGATTGGGAAGTACTGTAGCGAGACTCTTTAGTGTTATGGTCTGTGAAGGCAGAGTGTGTTTAAATCCCACCTCTGCCACCTAAGGCTTTATGTCCTTCAGCAGGCTATTTCAGTTTTCTGTGTCTCAATAGTCTCATCTGTAAACTGGGTATAATAAAATGCATATTTCCACAACTGTTTCAGTTATGTCATTTATGATTAATCTGTACCCAAACTATACCATTTATTAAATATTTTGAATACCATGCCTGCCATGTAAGTGCAAAATTACCATGTCTTATCATTTTCATGTTAAGATTAACTGAGTAATCAATGTAAAACCCTTAATACTTGTACAAGAGACATAGAAAACACCTGGTAATAGTGGTTGCTATTATAATTATTATTTTCCATTTTTATTAGTATTTCTCAAGGATCAGATATATTTCATCTGGGTCACAGTTATGTTATCTCATAAAGTGCTTTTATCACAAAATCCTTGTGCTTACTATTGATATTGTAATTATTATCACATTTTATAGATGAGAAATCCAAGATTCAGAGTGGTTGAATGAATTGCCAGTGTTACAGAGCTAATGAATAGCAGAGACGGGATTCAAATCCTGACCTGGTTCTTGTACCTTCTAACTGCACTACATTATTTGGGAAGAGAGAGAGAGCATTTATAAAATCTGGAGAAAAAAGTTGGGGTCATAATGCCAACAATAATAGCAATTATAGGTGCCAGAAAGTGGAATTGAAAGAGCACTGGGCAGCAATCACATTGTAGTGGGCATTCACAGTGCTTTGTTTTAATTAAAACATGTAGTTGGATCTTACATTTCATAGATACAGGACTAGTTATGGGAGCAGAGCCTACAGAAGGAAGAGCAAGTTGTCCCAACTTCGTAGATAAGAGAAAAATGCGAGGAAGAGTAAAGCAATCCAGTAAGGCTGTGGCATTCTCCTTTTTAAGAGATGTAGTAGATGCTATGATGGGTCCCCAGATCCCTCCCTTCATGTCTGAAGTACTTGTTACCCCAACTGCTGGGAGTGTTGACTGCTAACAGCTCTCAACTGAGCCTCCTTCTGAGCACTTCCATCACCTGAAGAGAAAACTGGCCCAAGATCAATCCCCTTCCTAGGTGCAGCCCCTGCCCCATGATTGGTTGATACAGGAGTATAACGGACCGTTCTCCCATGTCATGTGAGCCACTCTGTACACAAGGCCATCCAGCCCCAGAGCTCTGTGCAATCATCTGAGGCCTTCGTTCTGACTGCGTCTCTTTCAACTTGCCCCTCTACCCAATTCTGCTTCTTTTACCTCCCCACAGGTGTTCATTCCAACAGTACCACCCAGTAAATTTCCTGCATACAAATCAATGGCTCAGAGTCTATTTCCCAGGAAACATGAACCTCAGTATGGAATAAAGCATGCATCTCTGTTGTGGCAGCCAATTCCAGTTAACCTCCACATCTCTAAGAGAGTTACAGTGATTTGTCATATATCTACTGCAGTACCGGTAAATATATCAGAATACAATAAATATCAGGAGTACTTTCATAAGTGTAAGAATGGAAATATTTTATTGATTTTCAAGCAGGGGATTGAGCTGTTGTCAGAGATAAGTCAGTGGTCTAGGTTGAAATTCAGGTCTGAATGAGAACATCCACTAACATCATTTTATCTCCAGGGTCTTGCATGCTCAGGACAGCATGCAAATGTGATGAAATGTTCTACCTCTGCTGGGTGTCTGACAAGCTCTTCCTCCCATTTTTTTTTTTTTTTAATGTTGAGAAAAGCCCCTGGAGGGTCCACATTGGAGTTGAGTGACTGTGGCCACAGGCTTGCTCTCCTCTTACCATGGCAATGAGAGGACATTCCAAAACCCTTTTGGGTGTAGGAATCACTTGGCACAGTACTGTACTTCTTAGGGGGTGTGGTGTGGGAAGGGCAGACAGAGCACAGCTATCTCAGGGTTTTAGAAATTAGATGCTATGTCATCGTCAAGGCTACATCTCTAACCAAATCCCCTCACCTCCTGCCATGCCAACACCTGCTGCAAGCATGGCGTGTTCTTTCACTCTTTCAAGTCTTCACCCATATTCTGCCCTGAATATCCTGCCAGTTCTTTAAGACTTGGATGAAATAAGACCCACAGCATCATCGAGTCAGAATTGATTACTTCTCTAAGAAATATAAATAAATCTAAACATTTTTAGAAAGCAATTGGACTTCCTACATGTTCATACCCTTAGATATAAAAATTTCCTCTCTAAGATTCTATCCTAAGGAAATAATCCAAAACGTAGACACAGATTTTCAACACAAAGATATATGAAATTTCTAGCCCTGATCATAGAAAAACAACCTTTCCTTTGTTTTCCTTCTATTCTCTTTCTTCTTTTAGTAGAATTTACGCTCCACCAAGTCAAGAATCATGTCGGTTTTCTTCACTGCTGTATCCACTCTATCTAAAACAATGCTTAGAACATGGTAAATGTACAATAAATATTTGACAAGTGAATAAAGGAATCTTCAAATCTGTGGAAGGTAGCTGGAAGAAAATGAACTTCTACTGAGATATAAAGAAGAAGATTTGTATAAAAAGGGAGTATTGCTTTATTTTTGGTTGGAAAGAGTTAACATTATAAAGACACCAAATTCCCTAATAACTATGAATTTACTACATTTCCACTTGACATACGAATTTAAGAAAAGAATGAAATAGTACTATTCTTGTTAAGAAGAGAAATAGGAGAGGTTTTGTCCTGCCACGTATCTGTAAATACATAGAGTAACCAAAATAGTGTAGAACTGAGAAAGTGCTTTGAATACTTTACCTAGTGATGTAACAGCTTCAACTCAGTGAGGTATAAAAACGCGAAATGCTTTCTTCCCACAGTTACTATTAACTGAGCTCCGTCGAATCCTCCCTTCCCACTGGTTAGCAGCCACTTTAAGCATTATGATTATTAAAAAAATCTGTTTTCAGTCTGGACCAATCTAAGCTTTACTCCCCAACCCTTACCCTCCACACACCCCCAGTTGTCCTCCCAGCACATTGGTGAATCATACTGTGAGATCCAGAAACTCGTATTTTCTGTGCACATTGAAGCTGCTACCAAGAAATTAAACTCTCGATGAATCTATTGTACATCCAGGCCTACCAGCAACATTCTTGGTGACTCAGAACAGCGATTTCTCATGTGAGCAAAAAAGCAGATTGAACCTTTTAGCACCTTTCTGAAGATACTGCATGCAACATTATCTCCATTTTTAAAACTCCAAGTGTGAAGGGGATACAGGGAATGACATGAGGTTATAGGCATTCACCGTCTTCTCTCTCCTACTTCTCCCAGAGGAGGGAGAGAAATTGCTTACCAGGTCAGTTCTGGACCCTCCTTTATTTATATAAGAATCAGGACAAAAGGCAAAGGATGAGACAAAACAGAAGACCTGAGCTAGAGACAGCACTGTTAGGTAGGAAGAGAGATGAGGGCTGTTTTAGGCTGGGGAGAGAGAAGGTCTTTGAGGGGTTCATGTAATGGTGTAAACAGAAGACATTAGAGACAACTGTGGAGACTTCAAGAAAAATGGAAGGAAGGTGATGTGGAGAAAGGGGATTTTTTAAAAGGAATTTTCTGGCTGCCATGAATCCAGCCATCCCCTTTAAAACTTCTATTTCCTCTGATATTTTTTTTTTATACATACGACACTAAAAATTTCAATTGGTTTTTTTTTTTTTTTTTTTTTTTGATAAAGAATAAAACTGTTTTGCCTGGGCTAGAGTGTTGTGGCGTCAGCCTAGCTCACAGCAACCTCAAACTCCTGGGCTCAGGCAATCTTCCTGCCTCAGCCTCCCAGGTAGCTGGGACTACAGGCATGCGCCACCACACCTGGCTAATTTTTTTCTATTTTTAGTTGTTTGACTAATTTCTTTCTATTTTTAGTAGAGATGGGGTCTTGCTCTTGCTCAGGCTAATCTCAAACTCCTGACCTCGAGCGATCCTCCCGCCTCAGCCTCTCACAGTGCTAAGATTACAGGAGTGAGCCACTGTGCCCGGCCTCAATTGGTTTTTAATTATTCTTAGTTACTGGGCTATTTATTTATATTTACTGGTTGCAAAGCAGTTGGGTTATATAGGCTATAAGAGATCTTTTATTTACCAATCACGCCATCTGTGTATTCTGGTCAAGAAGAATCATTCTGAATGCTTATGATGCTTTGGTATTAAGAGAGTTAAAAAATGATCTTTGAAAGGATGCTCTGGTGGTTTCTCCAAAAGTTCTCTAAAACGAATACTTCATTGAAATTATTCCAGTTCTAAATAAACTTGAAATTATCCTCAGAAATCCGAGGTTCATGTTCCAGCTTTACTTTGTTAACTAGAGAGCCCAACCGTGAATCCTGAAGGCAGTAAAGATACATGTCATCTTTTTACATTGCTGGGGTTTTAGCAATTGGTCACTTGGAGCACATGGTAAACACTCAATATGAGTGAAGCAGTATTTCAGTCATTTTCAAGAAATCATTTAGTTGTTCTCATAAAATACTAGATTAAAGAATCCTTCTGGTATTAAAATGAATCACTTCTTAAAGAATTTAACTGCCTATAACTTCAGCAGATATTATTCTTCCTTAAGTGGGTATAGCAAGCAAACAGCCATGTACCTTTCCCTCATGCTGGATGCTATCTTAAATAGGGAAAAATGTTTTCTGAGTTTGCTCAAATAAATGAAGAAATGAAAGAGAAGGGAGAGAGAAAGATAGAGAAAGGAAATAATATGGGAATTTAAGAAAATTCTTTAGGATAAAAATCTGTTCCAGTATTAAGTCCCTTATTGAAGTAACCAATCAATAGCCCAAGAAGCCTGAAAATATTTTTTACATGTTGGAACCATCTCTGGGTATTGTAGGTAAACTGTTTCTATATAGGAAACTGGTAATATACAGGCTTCCTCATATGCCATACACTTTTCTCCTTTTATCACCATGGTTACTCTTATTTAAATTTATTAGCATTGATGGACACTTAGTAACATGCTCATATCGAAGAGGCTAGATATGTTTACACAGTATGATGACTGCTAACAAATTTTGTTTTCCCAGCTAATCAAAGTGTCACCAGTTTTTCCTTTTTACGTTTTTCTTACAAAGGGAAACACATCAAGTGCTTTCTGAAGGCTTCCTATTCTATCCCAACGGAGCTCCACAGTAATGTTCTTTTATCATTAATTGCTAGGTGTTCTGAAATGTTTTTTCCTCTGAAGTCATAAGTCACAAGTTTCTGATGTTTTTTTCTTCTCTCTCTCTCAGCATCCTGGTTCTCTAGAGACAAGTGTCATGGAAATGCCTTTGGAAAGATAAAAATGCATTCATTCCTTGGTCTCTGCTGACCATGTATTCAAAGAGTCAATATCTGTGAGGATGGCAGGTGCATTATCTAAAACATGGATTTTTCCTCTCCAAGTATTGTAATTATTAATGCTTTTGGACTTTTCCTGTTACATCTGTTATACTAAAGTTATCTTTGAAAAACTATTGCCTGAGTCTAGAACTCATAAGTCAACATCAATGATAACAGATAAAAACATCTATTAAATACTTACTATAGAGCATTTATTCTTCTGAAAGCTTTTTGTGTAACAACTTTTTCAATCCCCACCACAGCCCTGGGAGGTCAGTTCTACCACCGTTCCTGCTTTATAAATGAGGGGAAAAAAGCACAAAGAGGTTAAGCAATTTCCCAAAGTCTCACACATAGTAAACAGTAGAGCAAGGGATTGCCATGTGGCCATCTGCTCATGAGTAAGTCCCTTTACTGCCATGGCGCACTGCCTCGAATTAGTAGGAAATGGAATATACACACAATCGTAATGTGCATGCAAGCTTCATGGGGCCAGTGAGCCCCCTGAAGATTATATACAAACACTGTGTACATTTGTGTGTATGTGAGCATTTTTCTGGGAAGAGACACTGTTGCTGTTACTAGGTTTTCAGCGTAGTTCAAGGTTCCATAAAAAGAGGTTAAAGAAGAATAATGTGGGAAAAAATAGGACAGTTTTTGAGACCTAAGCTCCCATGGTTTAAAGCCTAGCTCTATCAGCCCACATAAAATTGAGCTTTATTAAGTCATTAACAGCTTTAATTTTCCTGATGTGTTATGCAGAGAAGAATAAAGCCAACTAATAGGGTTATTGTGAGGACGAAAGGGGCTAATGCATACACAGCATTCAGAAGAATGTGTGGCATAAAAAGTGAAGAAATACAACTCCCTTCCTGATCCCTCTGAAAGCCTGTAGGCAAACAGGATGCTCCCCATCAGTCAAGATCAGCAATGATGTCTTCATCTGCCTCTTTACCCAGGATCTCAGTGATCTTTCCCTAGTGTTTGCCGCAGGGAGCAGCAACTGTGAGTGAAGCTCAGAGGCACAATTCTGGCTTTTGTGAGATGCAGTTCTCACCTTTATGCAAATGATGCTCAAAGTTTTCTATGGGCTCAGGTGGGTTTTTTAATCCTGATACACATTTCTCTTGGCAGAATACTAATTAGGAGAGAAATAAACAAAACAGCAACCCAAAGTTTGCCAGCTTTGGAGTACACTTGATACTTCTTTTAAAAAATATATGAAAACAATCTGAATTTAAAGGAAAAGGCAGGCTAAACAAAATAAAATAAAATGTTACTGTATTAAATTTCTGTTGCTGCTATAACAAAGTATCACAAACTTAGTAGCTTAAAACAACACAAATTTATTAGCTTACAGTTCTGAAGGTCAGAAGTCTCATGCAGGTCTCACTGGGCTAAAATGAAGGTGTCAGGACGGTTGCATTTCTTTCTGCAAGCTCTAGGAAATAATCCATTTTCTATCTTTTCCAGCTTATGAAGACTCCTTACGTTACTTGGCTTAGGGCTACCTTCCGTCTTCAAGATCAACAATGTCTAGTTGTGAAATTTAAAAAAATATATGCATACACACACACACACACACACACACACACACAGTCCCTAGCACAGAGCTCCTAAACTCTTTGTAATTTCTTGAGTAAACATCTGATCCAGAGCTCCTAAATTCATTGGGATTTCTTGGGCAATAGGAGCCTCCTTTCTTCTAATGGTCTGACTCTTGGAGGACTCCTAGATGAGGGCTGGTCACCAGAAAGACCAAGCCATGATTAGAAGTTTCAGTCCATCCCTTATTCTCTGGGAAGAAGAAAGGGGCTGGACATGGAGTTAATAATTGATCATGCCTACATGTTGAAGCTCCAATAAAAATCCCTGAACTATGGGGTTCAGAGAGCTTTCAGGTTGGTGAATACATCCACATGCTGAGAAGGTGATGTACCTCAACTCCATGGGGACAGAGCTCCTGCACTTGGGACCCTTCCAGACCTCTCCCTGTGTATCTCTTCATTTTAGTGTTCACCTGCATCCTTCATCGCAGCCCTTATTAATATAATAAAGCAATAAATGTTAAGTGTTTTCCTGAGTTATGTGAGCCATACTAGCAAATTAATCAAACCCAAGGAGGCAGTTGTGGGAACCCTGGGTTTTAGCCAGTCAGTCAGCATATAGGTGACCACCTGCTACTTGCAATTGGCTTCTGAAGTGGAAGATAGTCTTGTGGGACTGATCCCCCATGGCAGGTTGTACCATGAATGGCTTCTCCTTGAGTAAAAGTAGTGCAGAAGAACGTGATCTCACCAGCTGGATAAACGCGAGTCTGGTCTCTCAGGTCAACTTGGATATTCACTGGTTGTGGTAGGCAGAATCCTAGGATGTCCCCAAGATCTCTCCCACTTCATGTTCAAGGCCTTATAACCTCATCCCCATGAACACAGGCAGACTCTGCAATGTGATGGGGTGTCACTCCCATGGTTAGGTGACAGAATTTATGCCACATGAATGGGTAGTCATGAATGTACAATAAACAGAAATAACAGGTAATGATCCTCAAAGCATTTTTTGTCTCTAATGTGTTATCACACTTAAGTTTGAATTGGACAACTCTGATGTTAGGAATTAGTAATAACCAAATTCTGAATTCACAGAATACAACACACCCACACACCCAGAGGATTAATAAGGAAATTATCCATTGCCTACAACTTCCCTAGCAGACACCAACATGCACATACACCTGCATACTCATGTATGTGCATGTGTGTATACATATAAAATATATATATTATGTGTTTATATATATATATAGTAGTTCCCCCAATGAATGGTTTTGCTTTCCATGGTTTCATTTATCTGTGGTCAACTGGGGTCCAAAAATAGGTGAGTACAGTACAATAAGATATTTTGAGAAAGACAGAGAGATAGAGATACATAGATAGAGATAGAGACCACACTCACATATCTTTTTTTACAGTATATTGTTATAATTATTCTATTTTATTATTAGTTATTGTTAATGTCTTACTGTTACTAATTTATAAATTAAACTTTACCATATATATATGTATATATAAATATAATACATACAAGGTTCAATACTGTTTGCAGTTTCAGGCATCCACTGGGGGTCTTGTAAGATATCCACACTATGAGTAAGGGAATACTACTCTGTACATATTTCTTTATTATTTCTATTCTAGGCTGGGCTTAGAAAAATTCTTCCACATTATGATACTAAATGCCAGCCTAAATCAGGACACTTTAATTTGAGCAAGTTTATTGTGGCATACTTTTTTTGGTGTAGTAGAATGAATATAGATACTGACACCTCTAAGTAGCCATTGGCATCCCTTAGATACCTTCTGATTTCAAATGTCACTCTCAAAGCCCCCAGTGTGAAAGCTAGATCTCAATTCAGGAGCCTCACTGTGCTGAGGATGGATCTATACGCAGGGCAGTTGCTCTTCTTCCTAATGTAAGTTCCTAGTCTGACTCTAGCATACCAGAAAGGGCAGCCGTTTAAAGGGGAGAAAGTAGGGTTTGGGAACTTGGAGAGAACAGTGTGAGAATCTGAGAATGAGGAAGGATTAGCAGTAGATTCTACAAATCTGAATTGCTTACCAGGAAGTATGCTGAAAGCTTGGAACCCCAAAGAAAAGAAAATCCAGGACTCTCTGATAACCAAAAAAGATTCAAATAATGGCAATAAGGATAAATATTAGAGCTACAGAAGCTATTAATAGAATGTCTGACTATTGTTTTGGAGCTGACATCACAATCAGAAACAAAGGAGCAAGAGAGCTGGGTCACTGCCTTGTGTGCCAATCTATAAGGTCCACTAACACCATATTGAACATACAGTAAGTTGGGGAAACTGTGTGTTTGGAAGAATTATTTGATAAGCCACTAGTGTAATTTATTAGAGAAGACATCCATGGGGCATGTATGCTTAAGGAACAAGAGATAGTAAGCTCTCTGAAAGTAAACCAGTGCTAAATGCAGCATACTCCTTGCAGAAACTCTTATGCTCTATTTCCTAGAGGCAGAAAGAGTAACTAAGTATATTGCCAAACCTAAGCCATTGACCAGCGGCTAAATCAGTAGTCAGATTTGCCAGAATCACTGTGTCTTCTATTATGCTGCTTGGGGAAGGAAATGGAGGGCTACACTGAAAGCATTTAGACTTTATTCAGTAGGCAACAGAAAGCCACTGACATTTTTGAGCAATAGACTGATATATTATCATGTTTGGGTAACCTCTTTTGAACCAATAAATGTGTTTTGTGTTTTCTCATGAGGAGCTGTATATTGTGGCTAACTTTCTCAAATCCTTTTTAGAAAGAGCGAGTGCATAAATGTATATGAAATAAATAAACAAAATAAAATAAGTGCATAGATTGTTTTTTTAGAAAAATAAAAATAACCAGAGAAACAAATAGTATGTGTCATATAAATCATAGTTCACCAGAGTTCCGAGTAATTTTTCCTTATAAAAGCTCTTGGTAAATGGTCAATAAATGTTAAGTGGACTATTACTTTGTATTTAATTTCCCTTTATTTTTTAGTTTGCTTTTGTAAGTAATTTCACTGTCCAATTTATTGTAGCATATAGAAACATATAGGTAACCATTTTTTTCCTTACAGCAGAAAAATAGATTGCAAAGGTCTACTTTCAGAAAGCAAAATGATTTACAATAAGACGTACTAGATAATTCTGAAAACATAATTCAGATCTCCTGAGTTTTCTACTTTTTAAAAGTTAACAGTGGTGAAAAGGAACATTAGATTTGATTGAAAAATAACACGCACATTATAAAAAGGTCATAGTCCAATTGACTCTGCTAGGTACTGAAATTTACATTTATTTTTCTGTGGTGCTAATAATGGAGCATTTCATTAACAGTACATTTTTTAAAAATCTTTTCTTTGTTTTATCTTTCCTGCCTTTGTTGAAAACTCCCTCAGCTCGCTGATTTCTGACAACCTGTTGGAAGGTAATGATAACACAGAGTTTCCTCTGTGCCGTATTCCAGCACAGCTTCCTGACAAGCTTGTCTCTGGCTAAACAAATCATTTGCACCCTGCCTGATTTGTTTCCATGTTAGTAATCCAACTTCAATTTGTTCCTTCCTAAGGCTAAATGAAAATGTGGTCATCAGATGCAACCCTTCCTGTTGGGCATCATAAATAATAGGTTTCTGGAGTGCAACACATAAATATTTTACTAACCACAATGCAGGTTTTAGGAAATGGCAGAATGAAAGTGGTGGAGAAAAGATTTCCTATAGATTCATTTTTATAGTATTTAGTAGTCATTTTATGCCTTGGTGTATTCATTAGTCCCTTTAAGAAGTATTTATCACCCAAAGAAACAATAATATAAACATGTGCTTCCTAATTCCTTGACATATAGTTTTAAATTTTCTTCCTGGTTGAATTGGGATGTAATATATCATCAAGTATTCCCGGGCCTGATTTTAATTCACTGACTGCCTTTTCTTTCTACATAGAATTGTTACCTCCTGGGCAAATGAGAGGCACTGTAGAGAATAATGAAGTTTATACTAAAGATAAATTCGTCTCACTCCTGCTGGGTGATTCACCTGAAACTGGAAAAGAGAAAAAAATAGGTGGAGTTCTGGGGGTGTGTGTGTAATGAAGAGTAGTACAGTAAACATAATTCTTCTTTTCTGTGAGTTAAAAGCCTTGTGTTTAAAAATATATTCCCCCTGGCTAAAAAACCTATTTCCCATGTCCTGTGGTTTCTGTTCCGTAGGTGTCCTGAAAATAATTGGGTATTTAAAGAACCTCAAAAAATTGCCGATCACAGAGCCAACTGCCTCTTGGTACTTTCCCTCTGAGGCTCTTATTAATTTTTAATCAGCTTGCCGCTGTTTCAGGTCTTTAGGACTCCTGTAAGTAAAGAAAAATGCCATGTGGGCTCAGAGGAGGAGAGAGCAAATAAGCGTAGAGGGAAAGGGCCTCCCCTGAATCTGCAGAGACCAGGGCCAGTGTGGCCTCAAGGAAATGAGTGAAGGCAGTTTTAGGGGAGCAAACCACTCCCTCAGCTGAACCACTTGCGGGAATTAGAATCCCATTTCTCCCTAGCTACTTAGCTGGTGCAGACTGCACTCTCAGCCCGTATTTCCATAGATGAACGCAATGCCTGTGGTTTTGCTCTCAGGAGGGCATGATGGTTTGCTTCTATAGGAATTTTTCTAACTTTTCTGCTTTTTCTAATAGATGCCTAAATCCCACTTCCTGGTCTCCAATCCCTCTCTTTCTTTCTCTCTCCATCTCTCTGTCTCTGTGTCTGTCTCTCTCTCTCTCTCTCATTTCTTGGCTGATTTAACACACAATTTTATATTTGGGTCATCCCTAAGCCCAGGCTGTGAGAAAAGACTTACTGTAATTTCCATCACAATAAACATAACTTCATAGAAGGTGGTCCAAACAGAGTAATAACTAAATATTTTTCCCATCACCCAGTGGCCTCAAGGGTATCTGGTACCTCATTCTCAATTTTTGGTTGACTTGTTGGCATACAAGATTACCGTCATTGCAGATTTATAACTTGAAGGGGTAGTCAACCTCAGTTACAGAAATTCCTGGGAAAGGAAGTTATTTGATTTGGCCTTCAGTTCACAGGTATATCATTGACCAAAGGAAGGTCTTGTCTCCCAGAGCTGGGGAGTGTAAATGTACTCTTGAGCATAGGAAAGTGAATTGCTAAGGCCTTCAGAAGTGCTACCACCCACAATATTCCAAAGATCATCTGGCTTGTTGATCTAGAGTTGCATGACTCTGCTCTTACATCCTGAAGTCAGGAATGGGGAGGCAAGTGGAAGAAGACAGGAATGAAAGGAGGGAGGGTGGAGATTATCCACAAGCACAGAAATGACTATTCCAATTGACATTAATTGTCTTTTATTTTTTATTAGGATAAAGACTCTCCTCGTGTAAATATGTAAAAGGTTTTCTTGAGTATCATTATTATCCTTAAATGCATTCCTTTCATCTTGGATTGTAACAGATTAAATTAGCTGACAACTGCTAAATGAAGGTGACAGAAAGGCAGGAGTCAGAAGTAGTTCTGGGATCACCTAACTTAAAACCATCTGGTGACTTCACATTCAGGATGAAGTACAGTCATACATTGCTTAAAGACAGAAATATGTTCTGTGAAATGCATCATTAAGTGATTCTGTCATTGTGTAAGCATCATGGAGTGTACTTACACAAACCTAGATGCTACAGCCTACTACACGCCTAGGCTATGTGGTATAGCCTACGGCTCCTAGGCTACAAACATGTGCAGCACGTTACTATACTGAATACTGCAGGCAATTGTAACACAGTTGTAAGTATTTGTGTATCTGAACATATCTAAACATAAAAAAGGTACAGCAAAAATATAGTATCAAAGAGAATAAGTGGTACACCTGTGTTGAGCACTTACTGTGAATGGAGCTTTGCAAGACTGGAAGTTGGTCTGGGTGAGCCAGTCAGTGGTGAGTGAATGCAGAGGCCGAGGACACTACCGTGCACTCCTGTAGACTTTATAAACACCATACACAAGGTACACTAAATTTATGAAAATATATTTTTCTTTCTTCACTAATAAATTAACCTTAGCTTACTGTAACATTTGTACTTTATACATTTTTATATTTTTAACTTCTTGACTTTTGTAATAATGCTCAAAACACACACTGTATAGCTGTATAAAATATTCCTTTTCATTATATCCTTATTCTAGAAATTTTTTCCTATTTTTAAATTTTTTTTGTAACTTTTAAAATTTTTTTTTTGTTAAAAGCTAAGACACAAACACACACAGTAGCCCGAGCCTACACTGGCTCAGAATCATCAATATCACTATCTTCCACCTCCACATCTTGTCCCACTGCGAGCCTTCAGGGACAATAACATGCATGTCCTATGATAACAATGCCTTCTTCTGGAACATGTCCTGAAGGGCTTGCCTGAGGCTGTTTTACAGATAACTGTTTTATACGTATACATAGAAGGAGTACACTCTAAAATAGCAATAAAAAGTGTAGTATAGTAAATACATAAACCATTAACATAGTTGTTTATTATTATTATCATCAAGTATTGTATAATGTACATTATTGTATTGCTATGCTTTTATATGACCGGCAGCACAGTAAGCTTGGTTACCGCAGCATCACCACAAATACGAGAGTAATACATTGTGCTATGATCTTACAATGGCTACGACAGCACTAGGAGATAGGAATTTTTCAGCTCCACGATGGGACTGCTATCGTATATGTGGTCTATCAATGACCAAAATGACTGTACTATTTACATTCCATTTCAACCTCTGAGAAACTAAGGTATTAAATTTGATGCTACTCATGGCTGCTAGTAAATGTATAATGGATGAATGATGGATCAGATGAATGAGCAATGGGCCTGAATCAAGAATAACATTCTAAATTTTAAATTTAAATGTTTCCTAACCATAGACAGTGTATAATACACTTACAAATGGTTGTCGGAAGTCTGAGTGTTCTAAAAGGAGAACATCATCACGCAATGGGTCTAGGTGAAGTCCCAGATCCATAATGGGACCATGAGCCTCCCCATGGTGTGTCCGCTGTCTACTTCTCCAGCCTTAGCTTCAGGCACAGCTCTTTGCCTGGCCAGGCTCAAGCCACACGAGACTCTCTAATGGCAGATCTGGTATCACTTTTTTGCCCCTCTGTAAATTGGTGAAATCTCTCCCTGAGCTTCTTCTCCTGTTCAACCTCATTAGCTTCCAGGAAACCTGCAACACTCAGCTGAAACACTTCCTCCTCTGGGATGCAGAAGGATGCTCTTCGCTGTGCCTCCTACAAATGGTGTGAAACCTATCAATTGGTTACATTGCACTACTTACTGATTTATCTGACAGAAGAATGTATGTCACCGTTCTTCATCTCAAAAACCTTGCACAATGCCTGGCATACAGCAAGATTCCAATGTGTATTTGCTCAGTGAACTTTTCTCTCTAATGGGGAAGTGCGTTTTTTTTGTTTTTTTTTTGAGACACAGTCTTACTCTGTCCCCTGAGTAGAGTGCAGTGGCATCATATTAGCTCACCACAACCTTAAACTCCTGGGCTCAAGCGATCCTCCTGCCTCAGCCTCCTGAGTAGCTGGGACCACAGGCACTCTCCACCAGGCCCAGCTAATTTTTCTATGTTTTAGTAGAGACGGGGTCTCACTCTTGGTCAAACTGGTGTCGAACTCCTGAGCTGCATAAAATTTTAAAAAATATTGAAAAGAAGTAGCAAAATTGTCTTTATTTGTAGATGAGATGATTGGTTATGTAAAAATTCTGAAGGATTCTTTTAAAAAAAAGCTTCTAAACTAATAATTGAGTTTATCAAGGCTTCAGGATACAAGACCGGTATGTAAAAATCAATTATATGTCTATATAATAGCAATAATCAGAAATCGAAATGAAATAAAATAATACCATATATGATAGCATCAAAACCAGAAAATACTTGGTATAAATGTGGCAAAGGATTTTCAAATGTACACTGAAAATGACAAAATATGTTTAGGATAAATTCAAGAAGACCTAAACAAATGAAGAAATATACCATGTTTACTAATTAAAAGGCTCATTACTGATAAGAATGCCAATTATTTCAAAATTGATCTATAGTTTCAAAGCAATCCAAGTCAGTTTTTTACAGAATTCGATCAACTGATTGTAAAATTTATATGGAAGTGTCAAGGATCTAGATTAGTCAAAACAAGTTTGAAGTGCAAATTAGTACAACCTCTGTGGAAAGTAATTTGGAGATATCTCAAATAACTAAAAATAGAAATACTATTTGATTCAGCAATCCCACTACTGAGTATCTATTCAAAAGAAAAAAAAAACATTCTATAATGAAGACATCGGCACTCTAATGTTTATGGCAGCATAATTCACAATTGCAATGATGTGGAAACAACCCAAGTGCCCAACAGAGCATGAGTGGATTAATAAAATATGGTGTATGTATACCATGGATTTCTACTCAGCCACAACAAACTATGGTGAAAGTGCACCTCTTATATTATCCTGGATAGAGCTGGAGCCCATCCTTTGAAGTATCACAAAAATGGAAAAACAAGCACCACATGTACTCGCCATTCAACTGATACTAACTGATCAACACTTAGGTGCTCACATGGAAGTAATATTCACAGGGTGCCTGGCAGGTGGGAGGGGGGTGGTGGGGATGAGTAAACTTATAAGGAATGGAGGAAGAGCACACTGAATGGGGGATGGGCATGCTTGTAGCTCTGGCCTGACCAAGGCAAAGGCATTATATGTAACCAAAATGTTTGTACCCCCATAATATTCTGAAATTTAAAAAGATAAGTAAATAAAAGAGTAAAAATTAAAACAAAAAACAAACAAAACAACGACAACAAAAAAACCCAAGTGTGAATGAGAACAAAGTTGGAGGCATTACACTTATCTGATTTCAAGACTTACAGACTTATGATAGAGCCATAGAAATCCACAGTGTACTATTGGCATCAAGGTAGACATGTTTATCAAGGAACCAAAAAGTCCAGAAACAGCTTTATTATTAAGGACTGATGCCAGTTGAGCGTAGATGTGAACCTGAGGATTTCTGCATTCCCAAGATCACAAGGTCAAAATCTGTAATAAGAATGTTAGTGATGGAAGAAGCTATCCTATCTATAATGTTTTCTTATCTAATGATAAACAAGAGTGCTAAGTTGGGCCCCAGAGCCTTTTGAAGAATTGTCTTTATTAAAGCTGTCTAAAAAGGTAAGGGAAAGGACATACCATGGCAGCCCTATCCCACCACAACCACTGCAATGAGAGTGGCTCCATTTTCAACTATTATATTTATTATGTCTCCCACATGGTTTTGGTAGATATATCACAACTTATGCTAAAATCATTTTTTAAATTAAGATTTCTCTGGGCCTGGACAGAAACACTTCTCTTACTCACCTTTAACCCCTAATATATTATCTTTGAAAGCAATGTGTGATGGCTGTCCTTCCATAATGCCAGTAGAACTTATAATTCTGCGCCATCTAGAATTTACAATGCACTTAACTTGTTATGATGTAAACATACCTGTGACATAGGCAGTTTAATTAATAGGATTCTTGTTTTATTACCGAAAAACGGAGATGGAGAAGTTAGGCTCCAACCAGGTGATGGCAGAGCTAAGAATCAAACTCAAGTTTTTCTGACTCCAAATGTAGTATTCCTGAACTCTGCAGCTCTATGTCTAGTACTTAATATATTCTATTCTAAAATATTTAAAATGTATTTCCAATTTCTGGTCTGGCATATAAGAAACTTGGAAGTTGCCACTCCATTCTAACAACAAGTAAAAAGCCGACAAACTGAAAAATGGACAATTCTTATATCCTTGAGAGGTGAGGTCACAGTGCAAACTGCTAGTCCCAGACATGGAGAGACAGACAGGCAAACACAGAGAATAACAACTTTCCAAGCAGAAACCATGAGCAGCGACCTCCCAGGGAACCAGTGCTGGGGTAAGGAAACCTGAACTTTAATGGAGGAATTACTGGGGGGCCAATGTGAACAATTCTGAGAGATAAGAACTCTGGGGGACCCAGTCATGGGTGTGTATGTACTCAGGACAGGACACACTTTTGTGAGTTTTACTACTAGGTCCTCTACCCCGAACTCTCAGTGAATATTAGAGAAAATTGCACTTGGGCTTCCATCAGGGGGGCGGTAAAAGGACTATTTTAAAATATACCAAAGCATTCTGTTCTTAACATGGTTGCCCTCAGGAGAAACTATTTAACCAGAGCCTAATCTGCTGGCATTTTATCAGAGCCTCACTGGGGAGAGGAGAATATCCAACTGCGGCTAGCTCTAGCCTTCCACACGGAGGAAGGGAAATACCCAGCTCCAGCCCACCCTAGCCATCCTCCCACTGAAGGGGCTAGGGGTGGGCTCTGAGAAGCCAGTGTGAAGTTCACAGTCCAGAGGCACAGGCTCAGTAAAACACTGAGCCCTAATCCCAGGACAATAACTTGCTTCCCTTCCCCACATCTCACCACCACACCACTAACAAACGGCCTATTTACAGCAGTTCATTTTACCCAATACATCATGTCCAGCCATCAGGAAAAAAATGCAAGCTGTACTAAATGGTAAAATACTTAGTGAGTATCTGGAAGGTTTATGAACAGGGCCTAAAGATTAGGTCACTGATATTTAAAACTGGCTAAAGCTTACTTTGGGTGTCACAGACTTTTTGAGTATGATCTGTCACTGCTTAGGGTCTAAACTGTGTTAAATAGTGTCCCTCCAAAATTCAGGTCTGCCTGGAACCTGCGAATGTAATCTTATTTAGAAATAAGGTATTTTCAGATGTAGTCATTAGGATAAGGTCATACTGAAGTAGGGTGGGTACTAAATCCAAGAAGACTGGAATCCTTATAAAAAGAGGGAAATTTGGACACATGGACACAGACACATGGGGGAGAATTCCAAGCAGAGACAGAGGCAGAGATTGGAGTGAAGCAGCTGGAAGCCAAGAAATGCCACAGTTTGCCAGCAGCCAGAAGAAGTTGAAAGAGGCAAGGAGACATCCATCCACAGCTTTAGAGGGAACATAGCCCTGCCTACGTCTTGATTTTAAACTGCTGGTCTTCAGAACTGGGAGAGAATCCACTTCTGTTGTGTTAAGCCACCCAGTGTGTGGTACTTTGTTTCAGCATCTCTAGAAACCAAACAAGATCTATTTAGAGAGTGTCTCTAATTCCATTCTCAACTCAGTGGTCCCTAGAGTGAAATTGGTTCAGGACCTGAGAGTGTTAGTATTGGGTTTCCTGGAAGACAAAGAGAGGAATGTGCTCACTAAATGCAGATAAAAAAGGCCTGGAAAGAATGAGGAAACTCTCTCTAAAACCTCAGTCACTAGTTTGGTGTAAAGAATGCAAAGATTCAAAAACAAAGAGTTGGGATCTCATCCTAGATATTCACTATCCAAAGGTGAGACCTTGTGCAAAGCACTTCCTCTCTCCAGGCCTTTTCCCTCTCTTATAAAAAGGGAATCATTTCCCTGGATTCACTGATTTTCAGAGGAATAGTATATCTAACAACAAAATGATGGAGAAAACATTTTGAGAAATCTGGGGCTATATACAATCCATTGTCATAGAGTGCTATGGAAATATAAAACAATTTCATTATTTTTATTTTTCTATTTTTGCCAGCTAGAATCTTCACATATGGGGTGAGAAAAGCCAATGGTTGTTTTGCTTCCAAAGTTTGAGTTTCTATCCATTTCCTAACCCGACAGAAAAGTCAATGAAGGAGAGATTCCATGTTACGTTTTGCTATTAACCTAGCTTATTAAGGTGTCCACCACCTCACAAAAATATACAGTGCCATTACAGCCCTCAAAGGAGGGAATAAAACTGACCTTTCATCTCAAATTGAAGAATTAGAGGTTTTGAACACAATTAAGGCAAGTGACCAGTTATTTGCTTGCTTTCTCTCAGATCTGTCTTCCTGTGCTTTCTTTGCTCTACTCTGTATTGTGGGAGGGGGCATCGCTGGAAAATGCTGAGATGCGGAGATCCAGTAGGAATCTCTAGGGGCTGATCAAGGAAGGGAGGAGCAGAGGAGCAAGGGTATTTCTCCCACTCCCCCTTTGCGGTCCTGGTGCACTGTCTCTGGCAGGAGCTGTTCATTCTCTGTGGTATCAGCAACTTCCCTCCCCTCCTCTAATTCCTCCCCTATGGACTCAGCTCCTGCAGAAAACACTGTGGTTCCAGCTTCCAAATGTCCTGTCCTGGCTCCTGCTCTGGTAACCCAGCCCCCACCCATTCTCCCTCCAGCCCTAGGGATAAGAATGTCTTCCTGGAGCTTCCCATGTCACATCTATTCACCCTCCCTTGTGCTCTTTACTCTCTCCCGGCATCTTTGTAACTAACTCCCTGTGTTATTGCTTCTCTATTTAACTTACCAGACATAGGTTTTATTTTCCTGAATGAACCCTCATTGAATCAGCAAATTAAATTATTTTGTTTCTGCATGGAAAAGGAATAAATATTTCCAAAACTCTTCCGACTCTATAGCCTTAGAAAAGATTCATTGTCCTTAGTATGCACTACAGCTTTGAAAAACTATAGCTGCACGGTTATTTACCCTGATATAAATGCATAGAACACTGGGCACATGAATAAGGTCTTAGCTCTCCCTACAGGGTGTTTTGAGAACATTTATAAAAACAAACTTTTCAGAGGTGACAGGGTTTGTTGGTAGGCAGTAGGGAAGAAGGAGTGCGCAACACGTTCAATGTTGCTAGGGAGTTTCAAATGTTTCTGCATACAATCATGGTGTGCCCTTGATCCTTCTAATGAGTGAATATTTTCTTGTCCTACAAAACTCAGCTTAAATATTACTGCCTACTACAGACACTGCTAGCTGGTCACCAAAATTTATGATCTTCTCTTCTCCATGATTGCAGAGCTATTTGACATTTCTCAACTTCCTGTGTGGGTAGGCAAAGCCATGCGCCTTGGTTCTAGACATGGGATGGAAAGAGAAGTGATAGCACTATTCCTAGCCATGGCTCATGAAAACCTCTTGAGTTGGCTTATCCATGCTTTTTTTCTCCTTCTGTCCCTGCTGGCGAGGAAAAACACATGGTGATTTTGCAAGCTATGTGTTGAAGATGGGAGAACCTCTGTCAGCCTGGGTCCCTGAAATACCCCACGGTGGAGAGCCTGACCTGTTCACCTACCCAGGACAGCCATAGGAGCCAAAATAAGCTTATTGTGTGTCATTATGCAGTTGGACTCTATTTATAATAGCTTCTTCATATTACTGACCAATATACCCCATCTGAAAGGCTGTCTTTTACTCCTGCCTAATTAGTAGTTCCTTATTTTATTTTACCCCATTTTACCTTGTTCATATGCTTATCCCTTTGACAGACTTTATCATATTAGATCAGAATTATTTGTTCACAATGCTCTTCTTTCTCACACCAGACTCTGAGCCTCACAAGAGCAGGGAGAGGTCTCATTTGCCTTTGTATCCCCAGTACCAACCATTAGGAATGGAGGTCTCAAGACCTGTGTGTTGAGTTGAATGGACTGAAATTGTGTTCTCATGTAGCCTGTCTTCCCTTCTCCCATCCTTTCCAGGGCAAAAATCATCTTCCTGGACCCTAACCTTTTATAGCAAATGTCCACTATTTGCTGTGAAACCTGTCACCTCACCCATCTACCCATCTGCTTGTAGTTTTAACCTGAGACTTCTATTGTCACCCCTCTTCCACCATCACCACCACTTTTCTGCTGAGCTGCCTGATGTCTGAGCCCCAGCTATCTTCCCTGTGACCCACAGGTCCCAGCCTCAGCATGGCAGTGATGCTTACAACATCCTGGGGGTAAGGATAAGTATGCTTTTATGAGCACAGCATAAAATATATGTGAGTTTATACTCTGAGCTGTTATTTATTTAATTGGAAGAATGATCTTACCAACCTGGAACTCTCTTGTTTCTAAATTTAGCCATTATTATTTATAATCCAGGATTAAACAAACTAACAACCTTGAAAACCCATGAATCCTGAGGTTAGAACAAAGACGAATTCAATGAAACGTAGTTGGGGGGATATTTCAGCTGTGGCAGTAGAAGAACAATGAAACAGCAGAATATGTCTTCATATTCTTTATTCAACAAGAGTGAGAATAAGAGGTGGATTTTTGACTTCTATGTACCTCACTAGGACTTTGATATTAAGAACTGTACAAAGTCCAGTGCTATTATTCCATTGTGAAGTTACTGAAGCACAAGATGTCAGAGCTGGAAGATGCTCTTTTCATTTATGTTGGTAGTGGGTCTTGTTATGTTGAGGAAGGTGGATCTTCTGAAATACATAATCAAAATTGTAGACATACATACTTTACATATAATTTCAATGGTTCATGTATTCCCTGAAGGACATCCATGATCTCTCATTCATCCATGGGAGCCCATTAATGAAACTCTTCTATGAAGTAACAAATATATGTAGATATCAGCCATGAATTTTGTCCCCTACAACATGAAAATGCAATCAATGCCACTTTCATACATTTATCAATTTCTCCAAGTCATGTTTTATCTACTTCTAGCTCCTATACACCAGGCTCGTAGAAAAGTTGATCTCAGTCTTCATCAAAAGGGCCTGCATTATGTAAAGGTTTTAAGGTCTTACAAAATGCGGACAGATCATCAAGGGACTTTACACTACTTACAGCTGACACACCACAAGGCACCTATCCCTTTAGGGCAGCCAACTTTCTGGCTGCCTTGCCAAGCTGGAGTAGGTGATCTTTCACTGTGACTCTAGAAATTCTCACTCCAAGTGTTCTGTCACGAGTATTACCAAGTCACCCCATGACAGGTCTTGTCACCTCTTGGAGAAGGGAAGGATGGTGACCATACATGAAGGTAGGTAGGGACACTGCTACTAACTAACTTTTGAAGTCCTCAAATTCCAATTCCATACTGAGTTCCAGGGAAGAAACTCTAAAAGGTTTCTCATCTCCAACAGTTTTTATCTCCTTCTCCTGGGATAATTCAGCATATATCTCTTCAACTGCTGAAGCTTTTTGCATGATAGTAAGGTAATATATGGTAATAGTTGAGCACCTGGACTCTGGAGCCAGACTACTTGGGTTGAAGTCCCATTTTTAATATTCACCAGCTTTTATGAATGTGTTGGTTTCCTAGGGCTGCTGTAATACATTACCACAAACTTGGTGACTGAAAACAACAGAAATTTATTATCTCACAGTTTTGGGGGCCAGAAGTCCAAAATCAAAGTGTCATTATGGTTGGTTCATTCTGGAGGCTCAGAGGTAGAATATCCCTGCCTCTCTCCTAGCTTCTGGTGGCTGTCATCAGCCCTCAACTGTCGTTGGCTTATACACATGTCACTCTAATCTCTACTTCCATCTTGATATCACTTCATTTCTCCTCTGTGTTTGTCTTCCTTTTTATTCCTTTATAAGGACACTTGCTGAATTTAGGGTCTATCCTAATCCAGGATCATCTCTTCTTGAAATTTTTAACTTAATTACATTTGCAAAGATAGTTTTCCCAAATAAGGTCACATTCACAGGTTCTGTGTGGACATTTATTTTGGGGTATCACCATTCAATCCATTACAACAAATGTAAGCAATTTTGTTAAGCTCTTTGGTCCACAGTATAATGAGGCTGATGATGAGAATAATAGTAAACTCCTGCATAAGTTTATTGAAGATGAACTGAGTTACATTTAAATCACTTAAAGAGTTCCTGATAAATAGTAAATAGTCTTTTCTAAACAGCATTTGCCAATAAGGGGAGTTAATTTTTGAATAGCTATTAATTTCTGCTCTTCATCACCCAATTCAAAGCCCATTTACAAACCCGAAAGCAAGAGAGCATAAGTACTAATAACCCCCCCTTATGAAGTTGGGAGAAATATGCAGACCTGACAGCACAAAGTACTCTTCTGTATTTCTGTAGCTATCCCGCCTTAATACTAAGGATAGAAAATTAAAAGCCTAGAGGAGGGGCCTGGGTTTTGCCCAGATGGTGCTGGGTCTCTGAAGCTTGGAGAAAGGCCCCTGAGCTGGTACTTAGACCTCCTAGGAAGGAGCACTGTCTGTTTTACACTGGTGTTTCTGGCAGGTGGATGATGAAGCTGGTTCTGAGAATGTGGGAAAAACTACAAATTGGTCTCATCTGCTGCTACTAACCCAACTGCCATTCCTTGGGTGAAAAACCTTTGCTGGGGTGACAAAAGCAAACAGGAAGGGGCAAGTGCCTTCTCACTCCTTTAGTCTTCTAGGCACTTCTAGTATCTTGTATGGACAGAACCTACCAGGAAGCCAACTGGCAAAGGATAGTATCATTTGCAGGGTCCCAGATACAGTGACACAAAACCGAGAATAGAGAGTGTCCTTGGAGCTAAGAGGCAACAGCTTAATGGTTATAGCATGTAATAACTATGTGGCAAGCATTTTATATGTGTTATTTCTATTAATCCTTATAATAGTATTATATATTAATATATGTCAACTAATAAGTAATGCAATCATATAATCAACCTTTGATTGTATCAAAAACAACTACAACATCAACTAAGTTAGGTTACTGAAGCCCCTCCAGTGCCATTAAGCTAATAAGTGACCAGGCAAAGATTTTAACCAAGATCTGCCTGACTTAAAGACCATGGCCTTTTAAATCTGAGCTTCCATCTGAGTATATTCTCAGCCACCTGGAATACTGGGTAAAATCTGAAAAAATATCTACTATACCAAACATAAATATAGCATTGTGCACCTAGACTAAAAAACAAGCCTAATTAACGGAGAAATAATATATAGCATAAAAGAGATTGTGCTTTAGTTTATTGTCAAAATAATATTAATAAACAATATGGTACAGGTACCAAAAAAAATGACTGTTTTCTGCATTGTCTAGAAAAAGTCAGGTGATAAGTCGTGTCCATTTTGCAACAGTCCAGTCACAGTCAAATTTTTTTTTCAGTTTGGGGGATTTTATCATTAGAGGAACTTTGGAAAACTCCATTCAATGAAACAAAAGTGACCATGATGAAGGGAATAAAAACCTCTGCTGCTATCCTGATTCAGACTCACCTCACCTGGCTTCAGCATTAGAGTGACAGCATCCTCACTGGGCTCCCTGCCTCAGCCTGGCCAGCCATCCTTCATCTGCCCTGCAGCAAAGTGATTGTTCCAGATTATAAATGTGCTCCTGTTACACCTGGCTGCAGTTCATCCCACAGCCCTTGGAATGACATTGAAATCACCTAATATGGCTTCAAAAGCCCTTAGGTTCTTGTGCTCATTTACATCTTCAGATATACTTGCACAGGTGCACATGGGCACACATGTACACCCTGCAGCTGGATTTTGTGATTCTTACCTTCTAACATTCGGACGTTCCATTCCAATTTCTGGTTTACTTTTCTGCCTTCAACTTCCATGCACACACTTGCCCTATACCCACCCCTTGCCTGCTAACACCTGCTTATTCCTGTAGGTGTCAACTCAGGCTTCACTTGATCTTGAAAGCCTTTCCTGACAGCCCTTCCTTTGGATTTCTAGGGGTTTAGGCCCTTCTTATGCACCCTGAGCCTCCCCTACCCCGGTAGGTATCACACTCTGCTGGAATTGCCATTTCCTTGGCCCGTCTACTAGATAGAACATTATATGAAAACAAACACAAAGTTTGTTTTTTTGCTATTTTCCCTGTACTGTCAAACACAGTGCTCAGTACATAATTGTGCCATGAAAGAATTCACTCTTGAATAAAAAGATGAAGAAATTAGAATGCAATAAGGACATTTGCCAACAAAAGTGTGAGAGCCATCCCAGGGTATAAAGCAGTATACACACACTGATTCTTCCATTTGCACAGAAATCAGAATTAGGATCAATGGGTAGAAGTAAACTGAAGCTAGATTTTCATTCAATATAGGAACTTCAAATAATTAGAACAATCTGAAGTGTGGCATGTTGGCTTTAGAAATAGGGGGTTTGATGTCATTGAAAATATTTAAGTTGAGATGCATGGTAATAGGATGGCTAATAGGATATACTGTCAATGTTAACTGTGATATATTGTAGAGTTTTCTAGAGTGCTGCGTTGAGAAAGATTCTGAAACCCTATATGGAGATTGGAAGACAACATATGCAATCAATTATTAGTGTCAGTCAAGGATTAAATATGTAGTCATGGCCCATATCTGGCCCCCTGTATCTCTGATTCTGTTCTATCCAACACACACACACACACACACACACACACACACAATGAGAATCTTAATAGGGAGACTACCATTTCTTTAGTCAACTCAGCCCCCTTATGGGCTATACTGCTTGGAAATTCTTCAGCCCCCTCATAGGGTACGCTGCCTGGAAACTGTTTTGTTTGTTTGTTTGTTTGTTGTTTTGGGGTTTTTTTTTTTATTTAATGGAAAAAATTAATGTTCACTGTCTCTTAACTGGAAACTGGGTAGCTTCAGAAGAGTTGATACATCTGATTGATACTGCTTATGTCTTTAAACAGCAGAGAGAGAGAGGAGAGAGAGAGAGAAAGAAAGAAAGGGAGAGAATTGGATGTATAGCTGTGGACAGAAAAGATGTGCTGGCATCACAGATGCCAAGCATACTAGGGGCTTCTACCTGGGGAGCAGCATCCAATAGAGTTAGTAGATTTTGCTAAACACTGGGCTTAACAAGGCCACACTATGAGAGAAGAAGAAAATAAGTGTCTCAGCCCATGATACTTAAATACTACAATTCTTAAGAAAAGAGAGTCAAAGCAAACATTTTCCCGGTGAAGGCTCCAACTGTCACCTGGTAGGATGAACCACTCTGGGTCTCTGTGTTTTGTTCATTAGATGAAAATCTTCAAGCAGTTAAAGAACAGCTACTTTATTAACCTTTCTGTTATTCTCTTTTCAGTGCTGCCTTTTCTTTCCACATTAATCTCGGGTGTGCAGCTAATGTCTTTTATGCATTAAAGCCAGGAAGCCTAGTTGATACGGGGGCAGTGAACTGTGAATTGCCTGGGTGGGTAATATACCGATGCTGGTAGCTAGACTCTTCAGAAGGAAAAATAAATGGATCCTGTCTTACTCCTTGGGAGCATTAAATATATATAATAGTATTATATATTAATATATGTCAACTAATAAGTAATGCAATCATATAATCAACCTTTGATTGTATACTAAATAATAAACTGATAGATACTAAATAATAAACAAATGCTAGTTGTCATTATTTTTATATTAATATTATTCTTACATGCTATAAGAATAATATTATTCTTACAGTCAAATCAAGTGTCAAATCAAGGACTTTGCTTTCAAAGTTCTACTTCTAGGACACATATATAACAAGTGATTTGTAATCTCAGGGGTGATTTAGCCAAAATTAGGAAAGGAAGTGGTATGACTTAGGGACCACGTGCAGATTCTGAAACCACATGCTTGAGTTTGAATCCTGGTTCATCTACTTATTAACTAGGTGAACATGGGCAAGTTATTTGCCTTCTCAGACCTCAGTTAGTTGTTGGCTTAAATAATATTATGCATGTAATCAATCTAGAGAGTCAACAGTGCTTGCAGAAAAATGTGCATTTTTGTAAATTTAAAAAAAAAAAAGTCCTGTTATTTCTGTACATTTCTTTTGACTTGGGTTTCTTTCCTTTCAGTCAGTTCTCCACATTGTAACCAAAGCTTTGTTTCTAAAGGGTCAATCTGGCCACATTGCTATACTTAATGCTCATGATTAGTTCCTCTTTATACTCAGGATAATTATATCAGCCCGTTTTAGTGAATGCCCTAGCACAAGCCAGGAGCTCTGCTGAGTGCTCCACTTATATTATCTGATTTACCCTGTACAAGTTACTCCCTTAGAAGCCTTCCTTATCTAGTTTCCTGTAAAGTCCTATGCAAATTTCTGTGACAATATTTTGCCTGAAGTATATGACCACATCATAGTAAATGGCTATGTATTAGTCTACCAGAAATTCTGTAATAAAATATCTCAAACTAATAAACGAAAAAATAGAAATTTATTTTCTCACAGTTCTGGATGCTAGAAGTCTAAGATCAAGATGCTGTCAAGGTTGGTTTCTGGCAAAGCTCTCTTCTAGGCTTGCAGACAGCGACTTCCTGCTGTGTCCTCACATGTCCCTTTCTCTGTATATACATGTGCAGAGAAGGAGGAGAAGCGGGGGAGGAGACAGAGAGGTTTTTTGTCTCCCTCATTTTATAAGGGTACTGGTATAACTCTATTAGGGCCTCACTCTTATGATTTTATTTAATCTTAATTACTTCACTAACGGCCCTATCTCCAACTCAGGCTTCACTTGATCTTCACATTGGAGATTAGAGCTTCAACATAAGAATTTGGAGGACACACAATGTAGTCCATAGCAATCTGTTTTCTTGTCTTCTTTTACATTACACTGTGTACATCATAAATTCTTGATTCCCTTCATAACCCCCAGCTCCTGACCTATAATGGGCACTCAGTATGTATTTCTTGAACGAAAGAGCAGAGAAACAAACAAATGAACATCTTTCATGGAGTCTTAGTTATTTATGGAATACAACCTAAACTTCTTCATCTATATCCAAGGACCTCCGCAACTGGGCCCTGCCTACTTCTCCAAAAAGATCCTTACCTTTCCCCTAAAGCAGGGTTCTTAAACTTTACTCTGCATAAAAATTCCATGGGGGATATGTTAGAAATGTGAATTTTCAGGTAGTAGCTCCAGGGATTCAGATTCTGGGATTTCAGAAATGTGCATTAATAGACACATTAGAAGTATCCAAAGGAGAATGTGCAAAGCCCATAAAGTAAGAAACACTGATCTAGACAAATCCTCGATTTCTGATGATAGTGTGTACCTATTTGTTCCTTGAAAATTGCTCCACTTAACCCTGGCCCTTTACCTTTGATCACACACAATAACTCTGGGTTTGCTGAAGAATTAGTCCTCAGATACTTTCTTCCCATTTCAGTGAGTAAGGGAGGAGTCTTAACACACTGGTTTCCAAAGTTAAATGGGAATTTAGACGTGCCTTGTGAGGAGTTAGGATGAGGCTAGTCTTGCTCAGAAAGACAAGCTTAAACATTTTGATCCTAACCATAATAAAATATCCATCCAGTCAAACAAATAATGTGCCAAAGTAATTCTCCCTGGACTGTGTTGACTTTACAGAGCCACGCAAGCTAAAGAAGTAAAAGAAATTTCTGGTTAAAATGGTAGTTTGAGCACATCTGTTCATTCATGTCTGTGTCCTCCTAAAGAAAGAAGATAATAGCAACAAAACTGTGAAATCTAGAAAGTTACTTAACATACTTAAGAATGTGGATCATTTCCTAGCTTGGGATACCTGAGTAATGTATCTGAGTGTTGGTCCTCCAGAGCTCCCAGCAGGCCTAGGAAAAAGAAGCATCAGGTGCACCTGGAGGAGAGAACGAGCAACTGAAATGAAAAGATCTGTTTAAAAAGCTTCTGAGCCCAGCAATTTCTTTGTCCCTTCCATGAAGCTCAGTGAGAACATCAGGAAAATAACAGATTTATTCTATGGAAAGTAAAATATGCAAAGGGTCTCTGAGCTGTTGGTAAATGTAGAGAAAGACTCCGTCCCCTGAGTACAGGGCTATTATACCAACCACAGGGAAAGTAGGTAAAAGTTTACAAGGTGATTCTTTCACCTCTAGCTCTTTTTCCCACTTGGTCTTCGAACGCACTGCAAGACTCATACCCCAGCCAGAATATCGGAAGAGTCTTCTCTCCGGGGTGGGGTGTGGGGAGGTAAGGATACTGAAGTATTGTTCCCAACTAAGTAGTGCAGACGGATGACTCTACAATGACGCCTATAGTTGGTAAGCCCCACCCACGTACCCAGAGCTTTCCACTGCTTTTAGTGCCTCACTCTTAAATCTAAGCGGGAAACACAGGATCTTTAGACAACTGAGGAAAGTTTCTAACACGAAAGAGGGAGATGAAAGAAAAGGGTAAAGGAAACTTGCAGAAAACAGAAACTCTGCAGACAGTAAATTACCAAAAACAAATCAAAATAAAAACTATCAGTATATTCAGAGAGCTAAAATAAGGTGTTGTATACATGAAATAAATACAGTATATCACATAAAAAAGGAAAACCAGAGAATAAGAATTATCCTTAATAAATTAAAAGATGATGAAAGAAATGCCAACACTATTGAAATACTGGAAGAAAAAGTTCATGAAATCTCCAGAAAAGTAGAGAAAAGAGATAGAGATGGAAAACTGGGAGAAAGTGAAAAATAGAGGACCTGTCAAAGAGGTCTGATATAATCAAGAGTCTCAGGAAGGACAGAGTAGATGGAGGAGAGGGAATGTTTGTCAAAATAATGAAATAGAATTATCAGGACTGAAGATCTAGATTTTCCAGGTTTCAAGGGCTCACTTGACGCCCAGTACAGTGGATGAACATAGACCACATCAACATACATCATCATGCAACTCCGAACATCAGAGACTAAATTAATATCCTAAAAGCTTTCATAATGAGGCAAAAAAAACCCCTCTAAATATAAAATATAAAAGAAAAAGAAATTTAAAAGCAACAACATATCTTGAAAGATGATGGAGTGATGCCTTTGAAATGTCCTTGCTAGAATTCTATGCCTAGCAAAAAATTTTAAATGCAAGAGTAAAGAAATTTTAAACATCCAGGGTTTCAGATTGACTTCTCAAACATCCTTTCTTAGGAAGTTCTCAAGAATGTGTTCCATCAAAAGTAAGGAGTAAGCAGAGAAGAGGAAGATACAGGATTTAAGAAACAAAGGATCGAACATAAATGAGGAATGAGGGGAATCCCTGGGATATGGTGGAGGTAAATCACGTGTTGGTAGCTATTTAGCAAGCAAAGAGGACAGCCAGTATAGGCCAGGGTGATCGTAAAGCATGTGGACATTTGTCCTCAGGAAAATGACATTGTAGAGTGTCTGGTATATTTGAACTTATTGAGAGATGAGTTAGAAAACAAGGAAAAAACAGTTTGTGGTTAATGTAGTGAAAAGAAAATTTTAAAAGCTGAAAAAAATTTAAATGACAATTATTAATACCAAAGAAACGAAAATTTGTGTAGGAGAGGAAAAGTGGTCTCATGTTTGTAGCCACAATAAATATTGAATATTAATTAAACCAAATTATGATGCAACTATTTTAGGAGAATGGGGTTGGGGGACAAGAAGTGCTCTGCATATGGTTTTGGTGTGGGGGTAAGAAATAGATAAATTCACAGCACAAAAAAAAATCAAAAGAAACAACTAAAGCAGTTTAAGGTAGTTGACTTTTTGGAATATAAAATTAAGGGTGAGGGTAAAGGAAGGTTGGGAAGGGAATGTTATTTTTGTAATAAACTTTAGAAACCCCTTTGACTCATCAAACAAAAATTAAATCTAAGATTAGAGAGAGAGGGAGAGACAAAGAGAGAATGAGAGGGGAGAAATCTGTCATTTGATAATAATTTCTGCTATTTGTGGTTGTTATAGAATATTCAATTTGTTTCTTACATGCCCCCTGTTGCACGAATGCAATGTGTGACCTGGCAACATTTGTGTAAGTCACAGCATAAACATCATAGTAAGAATTTAATATTTGTTGACAATTTAATGAGTTGAACTTGTAAGCTTTATATTGTGTAAAGTACTTAACAGAATTTTAGCTTTCATATATTAGTTTTATTAAAGATATAAAAGAAAATCTTCAATCTATGGTGGTATGTGGAGAGTGAAGGTTAAAACAGTTGTGCTATATTTCATTTTATTCAGATAAAAATAATTTCTAAGTTCCCTTTTGATTTCTTCTTTGACCAGAAATTTAGAATTATGTTTCTTTTGTCTAAATATTTGTATTATTTCCATAGATCTTTGTGCTATTGATTTCAGGTTTAATTCCATTGTGGTAACAGAGTATAATTTGTGTGATTGAATGTATTTAATCATACAAAGTTAATATACTTAATCTTACAAATTTATTATATTTATTGGTACTTGTTTTATGACACGGGATATGATTGATCTATCAGTAAATGTTTCACATACACTTGAGAAGAATGAGTATTCTGCTATTGTTGAGGAAATTATTCTATAAATGAAAATTAGGTCAACTTTGTTGATAATGTTGCTCAAGTCATTACTTATTTTCTGTCTACTTTTTAAAAATAAATTATTGAGAGAAGGCTATTGAAATCTATGACTACAATTGTGAATCTGTTTCTTTTTGCTGTTTATCAGTGTTTGCTTTTTGTATTTTAAAATTTTTTTTTGTTAGTTTCATGCTTTTGAATTTTTATCTTTTTCATGAACTTATCTCTATTAGTATAAAATGACTTTCTTTACCTCTGGTAATATTCTTTGTTCTGAAACCTACATATTCTAATATTAATGTAACGACTCCAGATTTTTTTTTTGAGATAGTGTTTTACTCTGTTGCCCAGGCTATAGTGCAGTGGTGTCATCATAGCTCACTGCAACCTCAAACTCTTGTGCTCCAGTGATCTTCCTGCCTAAGCCTCCCGAGTAACTGGGACTGCAGGTGTGCAGTACCATGCCTGGTTAATGTTTTCTATTTTTTGTAGAGACGGGATCTTACTCTTGGACAGGCTGGTCTCAAACTCCTGTCCTCAAGTGATCTGCCCACCTTGGCCTCCTTAAGTGCTAAGATCCAGCTTTCTTTGAAACTACTATTATTATGGTTTATCTTTTACCATTCTTTAATTTTGAACCTATTTGTGTCTTTATATTCAAAATGTGTTTCTTGTAAGTAGAATTTAATTGATCTTTCTATTTTATTCACTCTGCTATACTTTACCTGTAAATTGAGGTATATGGATCATTTACATTTAATGTATTGTTGATATATTTAGGTTTATGTGTATCATCTTGCTATATGTTTTCTATCTCACTTGTTCTTTTTCTCTCTTCCTGTGGATTAATTGAATTTTTTATAATTCTATCTTATTCCTTCATTGAATAAGTATCTGTAACTATTCATTTTGTAATTGTAGTGGATGCTTTATGTTTTAATGCATACATATTTAGATCACCACAGTCTATCTTCCAGTGATATTATACCACTTCATATATAATATATGAACTCTATAATAGTGTCTTCCATTTCTCCCTCCCTTGTCTTTATGTCACTTTTGCCATACACTGTACTTTTGGATATGTCACACATTCCACAATACATTGTTATGATATCTATTTAGATAGTCAATAATCTTTTACATATTAATAAGAAAAAAATTATGTATTTCTCCATGAAGTTACCATTCCCAGTGCTCTTGTATAGAACTGTATTTCCATTTGGTATTATTTTTCTTCTTCCTGAAAGACCTCTTTTAACATTTCTTGTGGTGTAAATATGTTAGAAATTAATGTTTTCAGCTTTTGTGTGTGTGGAAAAGTGTGCATTTTGCATTCATTTTTGGGGAATAGTTTTTTTCTGGGAATAGAAGATGCTGCTCCAATATCATCCCTGTATAACACACTAATTATTTCTGGATTAAATATTCCAGAATGTTACTTATATGCCTCTTGTTTGAGTGTCCATAGATATCATTCTTATTGACCAAGACAGAAGTTACTATGATGCTCTTGACCCTTGAGCCAAATCTGTATCCCGGTGCCCTGCTTGTGGTCCCTTCCCACTAACATGTGATCTCGAGGTTCTAGCATATATCACACTCCCAATTAAGAACACTGGGAAGCTAATTAGAAACAGATGTAAGTTTTGTCCTTGGGTAAAAATATCCATGTACAAAGAAATCCCTGTCAAAATTTACTAAGTTGTTTAGTTAAAACTTCTCTTGCTTTTTCAATGTATAGGAAAAAAAACAACAACAAAAAAAAACCACACAAGGCCAACAAAGTTTAATTGAATTTCCTAACATCACAGAGCTAATTAATGTTAAAGGTAGTATTCAAACTCCATGTCTTCTGCATCCTAATTGAAATTTTTTTCTCCTGGATGGCAAACACTTAGGTAGTTCTTTTGGTGAGCTATTTATCAAGAATATTGCTCCTGGATGAGAACACCCTCCCACACTCAATTATTGTGTCCCGTAATTTTTTCCTCAACTTGACTCAGACAGTGAGAGTATTTTTAGAAGAGATTTTGTAAGCTACCTTCCCAAGCCTCCTCTAATTTTATTCCCTCCCATAACATGGCAATCTACAAAGAAGACCAGAGAGAAACTCTTGGCTTCTATTCCTTTGTGTTTTTTTTTTTTTAATTAACTCCTTCCTGTCTTCTGAAGAGCCATAACACTGTGCAAATTTTTGAGCATCAACATTCTTAATTTGCCAAGTTGCCTAATTTGTACCTATCACCGTAGCTGTGTGGCTTATTCTGTAACCCAGTGTATAATAAACCAATGTTTTTCATGGTTTTCAAACTTGAGAAAATGGACCTACTGGGGATCCTTGATTTTTTCTTCTCTCCATGGCAATATGGCTTAATGTCCATACAAGGATAATCATTATGTTGACAAGGTCCATGGGACCAGCCTAGGGAGGGGAATACTAGGCCAGGGTCATTACTTCCTTGAGGTTTATTGAAGCAGCCTCAAGCCCAAAGGGGCAGTTCACAGGAGTTGGGCAGTGGCTATCAGTGAATCCTCACCTAGATTAATCCTGATACTATTCAAAGCGGAGTAAACATGGCAGTTCTCCAACCCGTCCCTGCCAATTGCTTGAGAAGTAGAAAGATGACCCCAGTGTCCAGATGAGAGGGAGCTAGGGTCAGGCTAAAACCCTGTCTCTTCCCACAGCATCTTATAGTTCAGGCTTTTATGTGCAAGTCTCCATTTATTGCAGAGCTTCTCACCTGATTCACAAAAGTCCTTAAATTCTCAACGTTGAGAAACACTGCAGAAACATTAAAGACGGCAATGACGGTGTGAGTGGGAGACAATAGCAGAGCTGTATAAAAGAAATTAGTTGGGACATTAGAGGGAAAAATTAAGCAATTATGAAATAAGGACTACATAAAGTTACTTAACCTTGAGTAAATACCAGCTGAGTCCTCTATTAGAGACACATGCACAGCAACAAATGATTCAAAAGATGTCTTGCTTGTCATCTTGGATCATTCCTCTTTATTTTATTCTTTTTCATTTTTGTATTTAATTAGGATCAGTGTTGGCTTTTGCAGCATCAAATATTGGAAAACTTATTCATTAATATTCCTCTAACATTGGCAATAGCAAAAGTTATAATTGTACAAGTACCAGCAATGAAGCAGGCACTGCATAAATCCTTCAAATCACCTTCACTCTGACAACACCTAGGTAGCTATAATTATCCTATTTTACAGCTGAGGAAGTAGAGTCTCAGAGAAGGTAATTAACTTGCCCAAGGTCACACAGCTGGCAGATGATAGAGAGACAGGATTCTATTTGCTACCAAAGTCCTCACTTTTCCTGTTACTGGAATTATAGCTGAGGCTAATTTATTCCTCCCTGCTCACTGTATTCTCCTGACTCCAAGGGTGGTCATCATTATTACAATCTTGGAGCTGCTTCAAAGACATTGTGGACCTACAGATTCAACTATAGGATGAAAAAAGCAAATAAAGAGAGTGTTCCTTTTCAGCCTTTATGTGGGTCTTTTTATCTTCAAAGTCCTTTGTGAATATTAAACAATTAATCCCCCTGGAAGCCCTCAGCACTGGGGAAAGTGCATATTTCCATTCACGTTGATGGATTCCTATTGCTGTTGGTAAAGTTTCACCTTTCAGACTGTGCTTCCAAAGCCTGGGAGCCTTTCCATATAAATAAAGCACGTTCTCATTCACAAGTCTCTCCCACATGTATGAGGGAGCTGCTCAGTTGTGTAAACACGGTGCTTTTTAAGTATCTTTGAGGATTTAAAAAGCTTTGTGGGCTCTGCTCTCTGAAAACAGACACACACACAAACACACACAGTGTTTATGCACATATACATGCAGTTTTTATCGTGGCAAATGTGACATACTCATCAATGGCATATAGAAGATTCTGTGTTACAGCTAAAGTCACAGCCAAGCTGTGTAGTTGTCTGTGTGGTGCACTTGGTTGGTACAATCGGTTGCTACCTGAAAGGTATGTGGTTCAGACTCCCTCGGGGATGATCTGATCTTCTTTTCAGGAATTTGTGAGCAGCGCTTTTTGGGAATTCATCATGCCTTTGTGAAGCACTGGTGCAGTGTACTCTGAACTGCTCTGCTAAATATCACCCCAGGTACTTGTTAAAACCACAAGTTCCAGGACCTTGAGATTCCAATCCAGTTGTTCTGGGAAGATGCCTAAGAATCTGCACTTTTTAAAAGACATACCCTCCATTCCCAGAAAATTATTATCATCATTCCAGTTTTCACAGAATTTACAGCTACCATAAAAGAATTGGCTCCAGAGCCATGCTGCTTGGGTTGGAATTCCTGCTTTTCCATTTACCAGCTCCAAATAATTTCCCTGCCCCCATCCAAAGTAGCCACCAGTGGCTCTATATCACAGTATCACACTGCAATTATCACCATGCTGGGATCTGACATTTGGATTTTCATTTTGTTATTTTTTTATTGTTTGGTTATTGTTTGTCTCTCCTAACTCCCCACAACCCCACCCTCCCACGCAGCAGTGGTAGTCTTGTGCTGTGTCAGTGTAGCTGAGCCGGGGATGCATTAGAGCTCTGTGTTCCTGAGTCGCCTTCCTTTACAGAACCAGGTCAGGGCTGGCCATCAGAGCATGTTGTGTGAGATTGGAGCGGTGGGAGTGAAGTAGCAGCCACTGTTCTCCGAAGGTCATCATTGGTTAGAGGTGGTGAGGGACGGATGCAGAGGGACCAGTAGTTTTCAGTTTGTTGTCTCTTTTCCTCACTGCACATGTAGGTATCTTTCGGACTTCCAGCCCTACAGACCAATAACAACCACGGGGCCCCCCCCACTCAGGGGTGCCGCTCTGTGAACTCACAGAGGTGGCAGCCACAAAGAGCCAGCAACCTCTCACATACTTCCACATCATTTTGGGAGGTGGACTTGCCTAGGTGCAATTCATTCATTCTTTCAAGGGCTGATTAATGTCTATTCTGATGTTTTTTGGATTGTGCATCCCCAGAAACTCCCACATTGTGTAAGTTCTAATAATGTCTTATTTCATATCATTCATAGAGGTGATGTTTTCATGATTAAACCCTAATGGCTTCACTTCCATGGAATAGAAATTCTATGACATCTAAGGCCTGGACTGTCTTGTCCATCACTATTTCCTCGGTACCTGGAACTGAGTGTGACATGCAATAAACGTTCAGTAAGTATTAGTCAAATGACTGGTGGAACTTATAGCTTCCTTATCTATAAAATGAGGGTAATAATGCTTCTGTCATTTAGCGGGGTGAGGATAAATGAAATAGGCTATAAAGAGCTCATTAGTTTTGCTAGCAGATAATAAACATTGATATGCGGTGGTTGTAGCTGTGGCTATTGTTGCTGTTATGGCTTTGAAAATACCAAATCCACCACATGGAGTCAACCACATACAAGTGTGTGGTACAGTCTGTCTCAAAAGTCAGTCTTCGCCCCATCAATCCAGGTTTAGTCTTGTCTCTGCCCTAGAATTATAACGGCAGAGGCAAATCAGGGATTATTAACCCTGGTGACTGTGTTCTGCTTTTCCAATGGGTAGGGTGAGAATGCAACCAGTTTGTCTGAACAGAGCAGTTTGTGCCCTAGTTTAATTATTCACGGTCTCCCCCTTAATTCTCAACAGTGTCCTGGTTTTTTTCAATAAAGTATACAATTTCCTTATCTATAAGGAACAACTTTGTTCTCTATTTTCTCTGTACACATTCAGAATGAAGTAGGCTACAGAGATGGACTTGTGATTTGGGCCGTATTGATGAGTATGTCACATTCTCCACAATGACCATTTGGAGATGGGTTCGTGGTATGATCAGAGCAATAAACCTTCTGTGGGGACTGCCAAGGGAGGGGCAGGCTCTCTCTTCTCCTGGGTCAGCCAACGGTGAAGACATTTTGCACTGATGCTGCCTCAGGCTTCTCCAGGGAGTCCAAGCATGAAGCCAATATCAAAGAAAACACAACCAGGAGGAGACGGCGAGAAACTGAATCCTAATTGCTGATTGTGAATTTTTGGTCAAGCCATGTCTGAAGTGTGACCAACTCTGGATGTTTTTTGCTTAAATTAGATGAGATGAAGTTTCTGGCACTTGCAATTAAAAGCATCATAACTGAAATATTGGTAAAAGAAAAAAATGAATAGAGGGAGTGAGGTGCTTGTGCTATACTTCTGGACCCGATTATCATTGTTTCTGGGCCACAGTTGTTACTCTGATAAGTTCAAGGGAAAGATATGCTTCTGCATTTCCTCACCTCCCTCACCCGACCCTCATGCTTTGCAACTTGGTTACACTGAACTTTCCAATACAGAGCACAGCATTTGTTCATTCAATACACATAAATTGAGCACATTATAATCCAGAAAGTTTACATTTCATTTAAGAAAAGGATTAAAAGATGAAATGATAACTGCTCAACATAGAGTGGAAAGCCAGACCTTATGAAAGCTGATTGCAGGGACTATTCCAAAGATTTGGTATGTAGGTGAGCAGGGAAGACTTCAGAGAAAAAAAGACATCAAAATTAACTTTAGAGGATTAGCAGGAATCTTCTTTCTAGTCAATAAATTATGACGAATCCTTTGAAAAAGAATAGAAAACCATAGAGATGGTATATATTTTGGGAAATGAAAACATTTGCTAGAGTGCAGAGTACACAGGAGGAATTTGGAGAAAGAGTCTAGAGAGAGAGAACCAGGAGTTCTGGTATATCACACTGAAAACTTTGGGCTTCTACACTTTGGGCAATGGAGAACCATGAAAAGGGGTCCAGCTCAGGGTCTTCTGGCTTCTCGTGGGCTGCTGTTATCAGATTCTTTTGTTCTTCACTTGACCAGCCTTTTGGGCAACTGCACAAAGACTTGTGCAGACTTCTTTGTTGACATATCCCTGCAGGGCATCATTCTCAGGAGAAGGCACTGGTCAGGAGAGCTGGAATCTGGCCACATAAATTGCACTTAATTCAGAGCTGTTCTCTTTTGTCTGAAACTTTTGGCTAATTTATAGACAGCTTCTGCTTTTATTTTATTCTACTCCATCCTTCTTCCCCTTATCAATTTTCTTTTGCCTTGGACTGCCATTCCTTAATCTCTCATGACACATCTCGTCCCTTTATTGTTTTACAGATACAATGATCAGATTTGCACCTTAGACTGCTGTAAGGGCAGTAGTTATAAACAGAATAAAACGGAAGGCAGTTAGATGGGATGGTATGTTGTTGGAGAAATTCTGGAGAGAGATGAGCGTATTAATGGGGGGGGAGGGAGTGAGAGGAGAGGATGATTTGGAGGGATAATCACCACACATGTAGGGCACGATGGATGAATGCAGTTGTGATCTGTTTATCAAAAAGCAGTTTGCATATGTTTTGAGAGAAATTTCAGCATGTGGAGGCTTAAGCTACATTTGGAATTGAATTTCCAGGCTCAGTAAGTTTACGATATGCTTCCTCAACTCATCCCCACCCCCTTGTTCCTCAATTCAATGAAATAGCTAAATAATTAAATCCTAAAATGCTTCCAGGATATGCTTTGCTGGTGAAACACATCTGCTACATGTTGGAAGAGCCCTTCTCAGCAGATGTTCTTTTCCTTTGGTTTGTTTGTTTATCTATGGAAATGAATATCTTAAACCTCCTCCTCCACTAAGTGTGATAAAAAGGAATCCTTTCCACACTCTTCTTCTTCACTATGCCCCTTGTGGTCCTTTATCAACCCATATGTTTAGCAGCTAATTATTTTTAACCCCTACCGCAGTGCTCTGATCCAGGGGTTGGCCCTCAGAACACAGTGCTGGAGGACTAATCTCTCCCAAGGAACACAAAGTCTCTGCAGTTGGATGAAAGGATGCTGGAAACCAGGACTCTAAAGAGACTGCCCTCTCTCATTAGCTCCAGTACAGGGCAGTCTATTCTTTGAGCAATTATTTAATGGAGTTCAGTAAAAGTGTGACCCACCAATAAACTAGGAAATGGAGAAAAGAAACAATAAATTGAGACAGTAGAGTTCGAGGATAACAAAAAGTGTATCTTCGCCCAATTTGAGAACTATCGGTAGCCTTGGATAACAAGGAGGTAGACAGGGTGTAATGTGCTCTTAGTAAAGATCATGACCATGAGGAAATACTAGTACAAAATGTTGGAGATAGTAATGGTCTCTGAATTTATTGAAACTCCTGGTGAAAGAGTCACTAGGGAACTCTTAAGAGAGACATTGGCTTTCTGTTTATGCATGGACATGGTCAAGATGATATCAATTCAATAAAAAGACATAACTAAGTCATCTTTGCCATACAGATGAGGGAGGAAGAAAACGAAAATTTTACTTAAAGTCAAGTATGATACAGTGTAGCAGCATGAGAAACCATAAGGGCTATTTTCAAATTATTTGCATGTGTTATAATATTTAAGCAGGGAAAAAGCTGTTTTTATGTTAATGGTGAGACAAGTATTTGACTCATGAACTTTATTTTTTGTAGCATTTAATGTTACTAAGTTCCTAGAGCCTGAGATTTTAATGATAGTTAAATTTCCTTAACAGTATTTGGCTTATATTTTTATAGATCAGTGTCCTATTATGAGAGAAATATTGTATTATAAAAAGAAGCCAGCCTATTTTTTGTTTCTGTGGGCAGAAAACACTTTTTTTCTCCTGCTGAGATGTTTGTAGAATGTTTTTCTTCACACTTGAAATTCATGTGTGTGCCAGGATGTGTCTGCATTTGTGCACACTATGACTCTGTGATTGATTTTGCTTAGTGCCCTCTTTCCACCTGCATACTTAGGTCTTTATCTCAGAGAAGATCTCTCCTCTGAAATTTTCAGTCACCGCGAATTCATTTACCGATTTCCTTTTCATGTATAGACATTCCTTGGAGATACTGTGGGTTCGTTTTCAGACCACTGAAATAAAGCAAATATTACAATAAAGAAAGTCATTTGAAATTTTGTTTTCCTAGTGCCTATGCAAGTTATTTTCATACTACATTGTAGTTTATTAAGTGTGCACTAACATTACATGTAAAAAATGTGTATACTTTAAGTGAAAATACTGTATTGCTAAAAATACTGATGATTATTTGAGCCTCTAGCAAGTCATCATCATTGTGCTAGCGAATGGTCTTGCCTCGTTGTTGATGACTGCTGACTGATCAGGCTAGAAGTTGGGGTGGCTTTGGCAATTTCTTAAAATAAGACAATGAAGTCTGCTGCATCAACAAATTCTTCCTTTCATAAAAGATTTCTCTGTAGCATACAATGCTGTTTGATAGCATTTTTATCCACAATAGAACATTTGAAATTGGAGACAATTCTTTTGTTAACTAAGTTGATGCAATATTCTGAATCCTTTAATGTCATTTCAACAATGCTGATGACATCTTCACCAGGAATAGATCCATCTCAAGAAACCAATTTCTTTACTCATCTCTAAGGAGCAACTCCTCATCCATCCAAGTTTTATCATGCCATTGAAGCAATTCAGTCAAATCTTCAGGCTCTACTTCTACTTCTAGTTTTGTTGCTGTGTCCACCATGTCTGCAGTTACTTCCTCCACTGAAGTCTTGAACCCGTCAAAGTCATCTATGAAAGTTGAAATTAACTTTTTCCAAACCCATGTTAATGTTTATATTTTGATCCCTCTCATGAATTATAAATGTTCTTAATAGTATATAGAATGGTGCCTTAGATCTAGAAGGTTTTCAATTGCTTTGCCCAGATCCACCAGAGGAATTACTCTATAGAGCCTTATAAAATGTATTTTTTAAAATGAAAACACTTCAAAGTCAAAATTACTCTTTGAAAGCCAAATATCACATGTTCTCACTTATAAGTGAAAGATCATCTATGGGTACACAGGGCTTATAGAGTGGTACAACGGACACTGGAGACTCAGAAAGGGGAGAGGGTAGGATGAGGGGAGGGGAGAAGAACTATCTATCGGGTACAAAGTACACTATGTCATGATGGGTACACTAAAAACTCAGACATCACCATTATACAATTTATCCATGTTATCAAAAACCACTTGTACTCCTAAATCTATCAAAATAAAAGAAATTACTCCTTGATCCATGGGCTGCAGAATGTATGTTGTGTGAGCACACATGAAAACAACATTCATGTGCTTGTATACCTCCATCAAAGTTCTTAGATGACTAGCTATGTACACTGGCAATGAGCAGTAATATGTTGAAATAAGTCTTTGTTTCTGAGCAGTAGTTTTCAAGAGTGGGCTTAAAATATTTAGTAAACCACACTGTAAAGAGATGTGCTATTATACAGGCTTTGTTTGTTGATTCATGGGGCACAGGCAGAACAGATTTAGGATTTTCAGAATGGTAAATAAGTATTGCCTTCAAGTTAAAGTCATTAGCTGAATTAGCCCCGAATAAGTGAGTCAGCCTGTCCTCTGATGGACACGCTTGAAGTTCAGAGTTGGGGACGGGGGCAAGGGCAACATACGTAACCTAAACATCTGTACCCCCATAATATGCTGAAATGAAAAAAAAAAGTATCAAAAAAAAAAAAAAAAAAGAAAGAAAAGAAAATGTTGTATCTGGTGTGATCTTCTATCCAGGCCATTGAGACTTTCTCCACATCAATAGTAGGGCTGTTTTACTTTTTTATCATTCACTGGATTAGTACTTTCAATTTTCTTTAAGAACCTTTTCTTTCCACACACAACCTGGCTAACTATTTGGCTCAGGAAGCCTACATTTTGCTTTATGTCAGCTTTTGACATACCTTCTTCATGAAACTTAATCATTTCTAGCTTTTCATTTAAAGTAAGAGACATGCAACTCTTCCTTTCAGAAGAATACTTCATTGCAAAGTTATTACTTAGCCTAATGTCAATATTGCTGTGTCTCAGGGAATAGGGAGGCCCAAGTAAAGGAAGAGAGATGGGGGAATTGCCCATCAGTGAAGCAGTCAGAACACACACAACATTTATTGGTCAAGTTCACCATCTTATGGGTGTGGTTCATGGCTCCTCAAAACAATTATCGTAATACTATCAAAGTTTATTGATCACAGATCATCATAATGATGTAGTGATTGTGAAAAAATTTGAATATTATGAGAATTACTAAAATGTAATACAGAGACCTGAAGTGAGCACATGTTGGAAAAATGGCCCTGATAGACTTGCTTGATGCAAGGTTGCCACAAACCTTCAATTTATAAAAACCACAATACCTGTGAATTGCAATAAAGTGACACACAATGAGACGAGGCATATCTTCTAGCAATTATCCAAATATTGGCAGGATATTCTCTCTTTCCTAGTCTTCACTGATCATCTTCTCTCTTGTCACTTCTATTTTCATACCTTTATTTTCTCAGGTTTTCCTCCACAATCCCAAATTATTTTCCACATTTTTATTTTTTTTTATCTCCATCTGCTTTCAATATAGTCTGTAATTCTGCTACTATAATTTTGGTATTTTTAATTTTTTTTCTTTTAGCTTACTCAACTTTGTTTTCATCCCATTCTGCTGTTCTTGTATTTCAGTCTACTTTTTCTTTGTGACTTTTGGCCCCTATTTAACAGATACTTTTTTCTTAGTTTATGTCATTGAAAATTCCAAACAATGTTGAAATATCCCTTTAGATTACAATATATCATTTTCAAGAATGTGCCCAATATATTCTTAATTTCTTTCTACTCAGGCTTAAATGAAGTAAGTTATCTCTAGACTGGGTGGTTATCAATAATATATGGACTTCTCTTAACTCTGCTACCTGTTTGTGTGATGCTGGAGTCCCATCACCAATCTTCGACAGAAGATTAGGGTAATGGGCAGAGCTCCCAGTCCACTTTCTGATTTCTGTAAGATATCTAGGTAACATGGGTCTATTTTACTGAGTTGGAAACCTCGCTAGCCCTACTGCATATGTGATATATTCTGCCTAATCTTCAGCATGCACTGCTTCTACCTATTTTTAAATCATTTTTCACCATTTACCATTGAGGATCATACTTTCCAGACCTACTCCCTTCAACTGACATTTTCTGTATATTTGTCCTTCTGTATTTTTGTGGTAGAAGACACAGACAAAAGAGAGAAGAAATAACTAATTATTTTTAAAATTCAGTGCTCAGATATTAGAAATACAGTTGCCTATCTTTAATTCAATAGAGACCTGAAGGTCTTTATCAGGTGAACAGTCTGAGACGGAGGAAAAGCTGAGACTGAGAAATTGCCTCTCTAACTTCTTTGAGGCATACTTTGAGCATATGTATAACCATTTGCTGAACACTGGATAGGTGTTTATTGAACTTTTATTGCCATATATTTGATTAGATTTAAAAGTATTAAGAATTCTTCCCAAAGTCACTGCTTAATTTTAGGCGGGGCACATTTTTGTCTTATTCACTGTCTTCATGGGCAGCATGAGAACAGACTGATTAGGCTGCATTAGGAACTGCTAAAATACCAGACACCATTTTAAACTGGAAGGCACCCAGCAATTAGCATCTGTTCAGGGCTTGGAACACTGTGGATGGCTTATGCACAATTGAACCTTTGGGATACAACCCATTAGTAATGCAGGGACTAAGTGTACACTAAAAGTTGCAGAATGACTATTTGTAAAAAAACAAAACAAAACAAAACAAACCAGTAAGACTTAGGATGAATTCATTATTGTCATCACAGGTTTAAACATGAGAAAAAGATAAAAAATAAAGAAAACTCTATTCTGTCATACATATATAATTCCTTCTTAGATGAGAAAAATAAGTAGAGCAATGGGGCAATATATTCCAGGTGACAGAGCCATAAAATGAGAACCAGGAGTTTCAGTTCAGACCCAGGTCTGTCTGAATTCAGAAACCAAATTTCCACTGCTATGCATAATACCTAATTACTGGTTCAAGAAATGTTGGAAGGGTTTCCCTCAAATTTTTTGATGACCACATATACATGGGGCAAAGAAGTTCTGCCTTGGGGTCCTGAGCTTCTTCAGGAGCTATGGAAATGCTTGTTCTTATTTGTGCCAATCTCTTCTTCCTTTGGGGTCTCAAATATGTCCAAGGGGGGAAAGAGGGGCTCACAGTCAAAGAAGTGAAACTGTCCACTGCATTTGATACTTCCTGCTTCTTTTAATGCCCAGTCCTTATTTTGATGCCAGGCAGGCATTAATATTATCAAATACTGAATAAATCCACCTAAATTTCATAAGTATTGAGAGTTTTCTGGCAGTGGAGGCAGTATTTCCTGCACTGTCTCTTTCATTCTGCCACACCTCCAACCTTTAGGGATCAGTACCTGGTATCTGGTGAGCAGGTGTGGAGAAAGGGCGGATATAATCTCTGTTAGGGAAAAGAGCAATCGTAACTGGGTCACAGTTCTGTGGAGAAAACAAAAATAACTGGCACATGGAAAGCCACAACAGGACTCTTTCCCTAGCATATCAGCTCTGGACCAGAGCTAATATTCTGTCCTGAGAATGAACTGGAGGACCCATTCTAAATAGAGAAGTAGGGCTCTTCTGACATATTGTGTACATTGGCCTGTCACGTTGTCTGCCACCAGATATTGTACAGGCTGTTCCCTGAAATTTAAAAGGAGAAGAGCCATTTCTATGACTTTCTTTCGTGATTGGTATTCTCATATGAATTTTACAACTGGTGAGTTTTAAAGAATCTGCCACTATCATGTATCTTGAGGTACATGAACAATAAGTAGGCATAGAACATAGAATAGTTCTCGCAATAGTAATATAAACAACTAAAATTCTACTTCTTACTCACCTTCCTCCTTCCCATCCCTTATCTTGCTGTGCTTCAGGTTTTTTTGTTTGTTTGTTGCTATACTTGGAAGTTTCTATGAAGGTAATTCTCCTATATTCTCAAAGCTCATTTTAGAGCCAGGACAAATGAATATTAAAACCAGTTCTTGGGATAAACCACTAATTCTTATTGAACCTTTCAGGGACAAAGGAGAGCTTCTTCAGGTATCTTTGGAAAGCTCGTGTGTCATTTATCTTCCTTGGGCATTGTCTCAGGGAAGGTGCTTCCAAGAATTGCACCTTTACTAGCTGTATCTGCCTAGCATCAAGGAGCTAGATGGAGGCAAAAACCAAACAAGTAAGCCACAAATCAAAACAACAACAAATATGAATTGTCTGGCTACCGATTCCAGATAAACTAAGTGGTAGATGTTTGATATTTTGTTTTTCCATCTAGATGTTAGGTACACATGTTAGATTTATTGTTTTATACCCCAAAGCACCTGTCACTCTGTCTTGTATCAGCAGACATACCTGATAAATATTTATTGAAGATAATGCATGGATGGGGGTAACGGATGACATTATATCTAAAGGAGTTCAAGAAAGAAAGCCTTGAGACTTTCTTATTCATTGACAGTTATGGAATTTTAAGAAAATAGAATTTCTCTGTTGTGTTTGTATATTAGGATTGTACGAATTCTCTAATGCGATATTTTCAATCCTGCATGCTAGGCAAAGGTAGTGGATGAGGGACAGTCTTTAACTCAGATGACACTCATGCTAGAATCTTTGTTAGCAGCTCATCCATGTATCTAAATCTACAGCTGGTTATATAACATGATGGGTCAAAAGGAGAATATGCCCAGGTTTATTCTGTAGTATGGGATGGTAGAATAAGAGTCAAGAGGATGGAAAGAACAAGGAAGTAAATTTTAGCAAGACATATGAAATTATATATAAGAAGTACAACAACATAAACTTCTACCTAATAATAACAGAGCAGTTTTATAAAATAGCAAGTTCTTCTAATAGTGGAGATATTTAGCTCATTGATATGTATAAGTGCTTAGAGTAGAGTTTTGCATATACAAATATTACATAAGCATTTTTTCAATAAAGCAAAGGTCAGAATATCTGAAATACTAAGTAGATGACCCCTGTGCTTTGTGAAAGTTTAGACTCAATGCCTTATGTGATGGCTGAGGTATTTAGATGAAAGTCACAGAAAGTGACTATAGAATTTTTAGGTCAAATAGAATTTTATTGGAAGTCTGATGCAGGGAAGTAGACTCAATAGTAAAGACAGGCTGAAGAGTAGGTTAGGAACAGGATCTAGGCAGTCCCAGAGATTTCAGGTACTATCTCCAGGATGAATGCGAACTCCAGTTGTTTTCAGTATTTTCATTGCTTTAACTCATAATTTAAATTCCATAACCAAGGAATTGATAGGCCCTGCCTCTTGGTCATATCCTTGCCTCTTGGTTAGGGAAGGACAGGTGACTCAATGAGCTGCCAAACCAGACTGCATGCACTGAAGAGACAATTCCCCAAGAGAAAATGAGAGTGCTTTCTACAAAAGAAAGTATAATAGATATTGCATAATCAAAAATCAAGAAAGCCCTACTGTATCCTGTAAACACTTTCCAGACCTATTGTTCTGTGGAATTCTAGTTATACAATATTGGGAATCCCAAATGCACGAGGTCCTTGACTTCCTGACTCACTTTGTGAGTATTTTGGCTACAGATACACCCTTGCTTTACATTCCTATCTGATAATGACAATAAACTCAGTGCCCGAAACACAACTGGATATGTACATTTTCTCCTCCCTACATATGCTAACCACTCTGTGTAGGAGGGAGCCATTATCCTGGGAAGCAGCATACTCTGGGACTATGTGGATTCTTCAGCCAGTCATCTTCGCTATGAATCCCGTGTCAACCACTTACTTGTTGTGACCTTATGGAAATTATCGACCCTTTATGCATGTCTCGGTTTTCTCATTGTACCCAACTTACAGGCTTGTTGTATGTAAAGGTTAAATTTGATAATACGTATAATGCAATCAAACAGACTGGCACTAGTTCAGCCCTCACTGCGGAGAATTGTTGATATTTTTATTAACATTAATATTAAAATTACAACTATAGTCAGCAGTGTTACTTTATTGTGCAGGATTTATCTCAGACACCAACGCTGGCGATACAAGGCAAATTAGCAAAGATGGGCAAGTTTTTCTTCAAGCCATTGTTCTTCTTGAAGGAAGAAAGTGTACCTAAGGGAGAAGCAAAGTGCTATAGAAGAAGTGACGAGGGAGAGCTAAATGACTGCAATTCTAACACTTAGAACACCTTGAAAATGGCTTTGCCATCCTGTATGGACCAGACACTCTTAGATTTTCAAGAGTAATCACACACTTGAAGCATAACAGAACAAAGCAAATGAGAAACAAAACAAATAACAACAACACATTCCTTATCTTCTCTCTCCAGCCAGGTCATAGTGTTTAAAAGATAATTTTTTTTTCTCTCATTATAAAAATACTATCCATTTGAATAGAAGTGGCAATAGGGGTACTTTTTTCTTGTTCCAGTTCTTAGGAGGAATGATTTCAACTTTTCCCCATTCAGTATGATGTTGGTTGTGGGTTTGTCATCTATGGCTTTTATAATTTTGAGATATATTCCTTCTATGCCTAGTTCGTTGAGTGTTGTTAACATGAGAGGGTGCTGAATTTTGTTGAATGCTTTGTCTGCATTTACAGAGATGATCATATGGTCTTTGTTTTTACTTCTATTTATGTGGTGAATCATGTTTATGGATTTACATATGTTGCACCATCCTTGCATGTCTGGGATGAAGCCTACTTGGTTATGGTCGATTTTTTTTTTTTGATGGGCCATTTATAAACAGAGAAAACACCACTGGACTGTGTGCTAGCTATTCCACTCCCACTACACTAATTGCTGTTGATCCAGCACATATATTCTTCCAGTACTGCTTTCCATGTATATACATTTTTATAGAAAATAATTTAAATGGAATCTAGCCAAAACAATTCTGAGAATTAAGGGAGTACAGGTTATAACATTCAGTGGGTGAGCTCTCAACATCCCATAAAGTGGAAGACCACTTAAGACTTAGCCCCCTTTTTGGAACACAAAATGACTTAGAGGAAACCCAACCCCTGGGGACAAATGTGGCAGGAGTTAGTAATAATGACCCTTCACCCACTAAGGGCCAAGGCATTATTACTGGCTTGATTCATAGAACCTGAGCCACAGGGATAACATTTCTACAAATCCTCTGTAGTTACCCTTCTGTAGTTGGGAGTTTACTGGAAGTAGTTCAGTTTCTTAGGTGTTATTAAAATACTTGGTTCTTGTGACTACTGACATAATAATGTACATTATATGTGGATATTTTTTTCATTCTGTACTCTCTGAAAAGTCTGCAAGGGAGGAATTAGCAAACACATTTCACAGAGGAAGAAACTGGAGCTCAGCAAGATTAAAAGATTTGCCCCATTCACATCTAAGTGGCACAGTGGAACAATCCAATCCTGCATTTTGATATTAAAATCTTATTCTTTACTGTCCAGAGTTGCTATTTCATTGTTTTGAGATGGAGGAGGTCATTTGCCTCTTTTGAAAAAACAATTTGCGTCCTACAGTAGGGTTTCTGGGGTGTCAATCCCAGTCATGCTTGTTTGAAATTAGAAGGCAATGAGATAGACAGGAAACCAGACAGTTGAGGTGGGGAAGGTTCAAAGATGAGAGAAAAGCAGTACATTTATTTGGGGTTTTGCTCATTCTCTGAATCATCAGAGGGGATCATGAAGAAGAGTGAGAGTATAGTAAGATTACATTTCTCTGTTAATAGATTTTAACTCACTTTTAATTTAGCAGCAAATGGCAGCATCTCTTGTTCTCTGCAGATCTAATATTACATTATTCCTCTGAAGTATCATTGGTTGACTGTTTTAATCAATGTTGGCATGGATAGAACTGTAGCAAAATGCAGGGCATGCTAATACAATTTACATTTTTTCCAAATTACCATTCAAGTCATGTAATATTTTTCCACATTCCAGATATGAGACCTCTGATTTTTTTAATTTTATAAATAACATTTAGTGTGATTTTTCTTAATTGAAAAATAATATATGTGCATTGAAGAACATTTGGAAAACATGGAAATTTATAATGAATACAATAAAGATCACTGTGGTTCTGTCACCCAGAGACAAAGACAATTAACAGTGTATGACGTGTGATTTTTTTCACCATGTACATACACATATTTTTAAACAAAATTGAGATATTATCTACACCAATTTATAACCTGTTTTTCCCAAACTTAATAACATATCATGAAGAATATATCACATTTTTTAACTTATTAATAGTCTTCTGAAACTGTATTTTTAAAAGCTGCTTATTTGGTTCCATAATTTTTAAAACTAATTTTTTTTATTTTTGGATATTTACATTTTTCTAACTTCTCTACTTTTATAATAGCATCGTTAATATATCATTGTGCACAAACTTTTTTTAAAACTGTGTCTTTGAGGAATACTTTTGGCTGTAAGTTCAGAAAAGCTAACAGTGTCGTAAATGATACAGATACTTCCTCGCCATACCAAGATATTTGCAGGTAGAAAACTAGGGCTGATACCAAAGATTCAGGCTCTTCCTATCCCTTTCTCCCCTGGCTTTAATATTTCCTTTCTGCTTGTATGCTTTTGTTGCAATATGTCTACCTTAGTTTCAGGCATCACATCCGTCCTCAAGGCAGGAAGAAGTGAGAGGCAACAATGTCACCCACAATGTAGCAGACTGCCATTGATACCTTACCGGCCATGTGTGTGATATGTGCTCCCTCTACATGCACAGAAATCTGGAAAAACAAGAATGTAACTCTTCTAAACTCCATATAGGATATGGTCAAGGGAGAAAGGAGCTGGAAACAGATTTCAGGCTGGTAAATCAACAGTGTGTGTATCTGTAATGCAAAATAAGCATTTTTCCCCTACAGTAAAACTTTCTAAAAGAATTAGCTTTAGAAGCATATTTTGTCTCTCATATAAAAGTAATATATGTTCATTGTAGAAAATTAGACCAAAAAGAAACCTCAGAAAATCATAAAGAAGAAAATAAAATATTGTATAATTTTACCAAGCAGATATAACATATTAATCTCTGGACAGTGATATAATATCTCTATATCTATCTATCTATCTATCTGTCTATCTATATTTGTAGTTTTCCTCCTATATTAACTCAGACAATTGTATGGGAAAGCAGAAATTCAAGCCTGCTGTAATAGACACCATTACTAGCCCTAAGAAAGCTTACATGAATATCTGATAGAGAAAGGTATTGAAGTTTAGTGCAATCAACTTTTTCTAGTCTTGTGCTAGATAAAACTGGGTCTACTCTCAATAAGTTCCTTAACTATTAAGGATGACAGGCATTAAAACAAATAAACATATTATGCTATATTTAGTAATATAATTATATGCAAAATATTGACATAGTACAGAGCAGAAGTAGTTCTTTCTAGGGGAAAAATCAAGAGAATCTTCTTAGAAAAGATAGTTCTGAAATTGAGTTTTAAAGTTTAATTTTAATTTTCCATGGAGAAAATGGTAGGTTACAGTGATGGAAATGAATGCTTGAGATTCATAAAACAGCAACTAGAAAGTATCCAGGAGTAAAACCAAAGAGAAATGCTTGATATTACAAGTAAATGAGGGATTAACAGATTGTAAAGTTTGAGAGATGGAGGTTTAATAGGAACAGAGAATGCTGGAAAGATAGACATAAAATAAGACCCTGAAAATTCTTGCAGTACTTGCAACAGACTGGTCAGTCACTCTCTTCTGCCCTGGTGCTAATGAGGAGTCCTTAGACTGGGGCTGCTGCAGAAAAGCGTTCCAATCTCATTACCAGTTGGAAAGATCACTGGGTCTGCAATATCTATTACAGATGCACAGAAGAAAAGTCTTAAGGCAGGCAACCAGTGTAAGAGACAATTGCAACAACCAGTACTACCTCCTCTAGAAACCTCTCTTTCTGGAGAACACACCCCTGAGGAATTACTGACTTGCTTTCATGGGAATATCTTTGACCTGGGAATTCTAAGGATAATCATCAACATCATCATCCTCATTTCGGTAATATCTTGAACAACCGCTACATTCACTATCAGAACTAGGAACTTCATGTGTGTTACATCATCAGAATCCCACTCAGCTGTTTTTAAAACTATACTCTTGGGTGCCTACATTCTGAATTCTTGGGTGTCAGTGTCTGTCATGAGAGAGGGGTGAGCATGTCAGTCTCAGTTCTCACTTCTGCCTGCTCCCCCTTCACAACCTTAAAGGAACAGCTCTACATTTATACATTTATTTAATGTTGTCACAAGATAAGGAGTTTCTCTACTCCCACTTCCTATCTGGGTTCAGAAATCTTATTCCCTTTGTTGGCCAAGCATATACAAAATCAGGAGAGAGGAAGGAAACCTCTTTTTATCACATTTCGAAGTATAAAAAAGAAACACAAAGTCTTAGCTTAACTGTACTACCAATTCCCTACTAATTCCTAGACTCTATAGGCAAAATAACCCTGAAAAAAGGGCAGGGCTGCAGAGGTGCTACCTTCAGACTCCCAGAGACCGAATTCCTTACTAGGTGTGAGATTTGAGACAAATTACTTAATACTTCTATTTTTCAGTTTTCTCCTCCATAGAATGAAGATAAAAATACTACATACTTCATAGGTCGATGAAAGGAATAAATAAGATAAAATATGTGAGGTGCTTAGATTGGCACTTAGGGATCAGCAAACTTTTTTCCTATGAAGGTCAAGATAGTAAATATTCTTGGCTTTGCAGACCATGTGGTCTCTGTTGAAACTAATCAAACCTGCTCTTATAGCAGCAAAAGCAGCCATAGACAGTATGGCAACAAATGAGTGTGGCTGTTTTCCAGTAAAACTTCCTTTGCAAAAGCAGGTGGTGGGCCAATCTGGCCTACAGCTGCATTTTGTGGGTTCATGGCTTAGAACATACCAGACACACTAAGTGATTCATAAATATTTGTTGTTATTATATTATTATTATTAACTGATCAGCATGTCCTTCCAGATTTTGATTGTGTGATAATTAATCAAGACTAAAACTTCTATATTAATGCCCTATCCCATTCTTCCAAAGTCAAGGTCATAATAAAAAGATTATATCATATTGGCATTCCCCATAAAATTTATTTGTAGAAACAAGTGCTCTCTCTATATATGTACACATACACACATACACACATATATAAAATGTATATATATATATATATTTATGTATACATCACTAGACTAGATTTTGCAAAGCTCCTTTCTGCCACAAATTTTTATATGCTCACATGAAAATTTGGGTTTTGAGACTGCTTTGTGGGACACAGTCTTTTGCACAGCCTGCGCATGGGTAAAAGCCAATTTTTAATAAGGCTGGTTCTCCTTGACACCATCCTCAGTGCTATCACTGTTATTATCATCCAGAAAATTCCCACTTCTCTAAGAGAGCACCCAGGTTCCAGGATCTGGTTCTGCCAGGGTCCTGGCGTCTTTCCAGTGGGCCCATCTGTTTGCACTGCTCAGTCAAGGCCTAATGGTTCAGAACATATGGCCAGGACTTCACATCTTGGAGAGTTGAAGCTGACAAATGCTTGAGAATACACATTTTCTGTGGGAAGTAAGTTGGCCCAAAGAATCTTGGTCTATTTGAAAGCCTGAGACTTACAGGGATATTACCTGAAGTCCTTGGAGGGGAAGAAGAACCTTTCCATTTTCACGATTTATCAGCCAAGAATAAGTGGAAATGCTCATATATTTGAAAGATATTGTTCAATCTATACTAATGCAGCCAGTGAGGCTCAGAATGTTTGAAGGACATGGAACAATTGATACTGGGATAGAGAGGCTGAAACAACTAGATAGCAAGTTCTCTGTCACAACAGGGCACTGTAGATTTACATTTACTGAACCAGAGTATCCCATTTTACAGTAACTCCAAATGAGTGGTATTTTACTATACACTGATATATTAAAGGGTCTGAGAATAGAAGATGTAGCAAAATTAAATCTGAGCACCAAAACAACTGGAAAAAACCCTGGAAAAAGTGTGTAGATTGGTACAAAGTGGACACATGTAAACTTGGATATTTTAAAAATTACGACTCATTTTTATCAGATCGTCAGGTTCTGTGCAACCACTATACTTTCAAGAATGAGTTATTCTTGAGGAAGAGTCAATAAACAAGATAATAATGGTCCCTGTTTTGTGCAATTTACAGTCTATTGGAAGGTTATAGAATCAGTTGAGGTCCCAGCAAACAAACAATGGTGCATGCATAGGGTTCAGCTGGAGAGAGCTTAAATAAAGGTGTACGGAGTTACGGCCAAGGTTAAGGAAAGCAGAAGACAGGGAAGCACCTGAGAACTGATAGTGTGGAGCTGTTACCACCTCTAAGATTGAAGAAGCAAGAGAGAGGGCAACTATGTCATCAGAGCCTGGTAAGCGAGTCTTGGAAGAGGGATGCCTCATAGAATCTGCAGTTGTAGAAAACACGGCCACTGAAAGAAATACCCTGAGAAAGCAGAAAAGGATAAGTGTGGGAAATTAATGTTTCTGCTCTCAGAATTTCTTCTCATGGCCCACAGTTGCAGAACCCCACTGGTAACCAGAGTGCAATGAGCCTGGGGGAGGCAGTCTCTAAAGTTCAGCTTCCAAGGCACAGAACATGGTTGAACAGAGTGGAGAATGGGTCATTTAGAGGGGTTGAAAATGAATAACTGTGTTACTTGTGTCATCTTCTGAAAGTTTAGTTCCCATGAAGGGCACACAGGATGCCCTTAATACATGCTTACTTCATGGAAAATGGGATAATGAAAATTAATGAGTTTTGGGGTCAGGTAACCCCCATCTCTAGAACCCCACCTCTGTCACTTTATAACTATGGGATATTGGACAATTTCCTTAAATTGTGTCCCAATTTACATAACTCTAAGATGAGAATAATAATGTCTTTTTCTTAGGGCCTTTGTAAAATCTAAAAGAGAGGTTTCGATAAACATTTGGTATGTAGGAAACTTTCGGATAGTATTATATCCTTTCCCTTCCTTTTTTATGCTGTTGCATTCTTTTTTTTTTTTTTTTTTTTTTGAGACAGAGTCTCACTCTCTTGCCTGGGGCGAGTGCCGTGGCATCAGCCTAGCTCACAGCAACCTCAAACTCCTGGGCTCCAGCAATCCTACTGTCTCAGCCTCCCAAGTAGCT